>OVAN01003678.1:0-28217 GCA_900406275.1 Anastatica hierochuntica
TAAATCTCTATGTTAACATCTATCAAATGTTTAAAATATCCATTAAACAATTAGTCCGACCCATTTAAAAATATGCGAAATATCCATTTATTAGTTTTATATAGTTTATAAGATAAAAATATTTTATGTTATAACATAATTATCTGTTTTCTTTCAACTGTGTATTTCTTTGGGCCTCTTTTGTTTTTAATCATNGTATTTTTTTGGGCTTCTTTTGTTTTTAATCATATTTGTAATGTATATGAACCTTTGTTGCTGCATCTGATAAAAAAATCATTACACGTTTTCATAAAGAAAAGTTAATTGTAAAAGACAAAATAATAATGTTAAAAATCTTTAAGAAAAAATAAAACCTATTCGACTTATTCCTCTTCTTTCTCTCTAAAGAGAGATTTCTATTCTTCACAAATAGATATAGATTTTTGAAATCTTAATATTTGTGGCCTCTGCATGAATAAGAGTTCCCTGTTAAAATAAAAAAAGTAGTTTGTTAATAAGTTAACCATATAGTAAACAAAAAGAAATATAGTAGATAAATATAACAGAATTCTTTCATGTTCATCAGCAAGAACTAAATCTAATGATTCACCAATTTGACCTGGGTATTGTCTCCATGAATGCAAGACCTTGATCTCCACTTGCCATGCTGTTTTGAAAGGTTTCAAATTCTTCAAGGAGTGATTCCGTTTGCTAGTGCCATCGTTTCAGAGTATTTTTTTTGTTTCTTTTGTAATCGTAACTTTTAGGTATCTGATGGAAACATATACCGAGTATTATGTCTATTTATAATGGTTTATGATAAAATTTTAACAATCGAATCTTAACTTATTTCTGTTTAGTTTAGATATGATTTAATGAGTATATTTCAATTTTTAGATAATCTAATGATAACAGAAAAAAGATTATAACAAATAAAATCTTTTTATCGACTAACTCTTAGAATATTCGTTAAAAATATTCTTATACATAGATATTTAGATAAGAAAAATATATAAGGATCTTAACTATAAAAAGATATATAAACATAGTATCATTCTTATCTATAGAAATTTGTAAAAAACCAAAAAAAAATCGAATAAATGATATACGGATCTTATGTTAATGCTAATATTATTAAAAACTGATCTTTTTGAATATAAATATATTATGCATAAAATTATTTATCATTGTTATGTCTTCACTTATAATATTATTCTTGGAGTACAAATATATGTTATTGTTTTGAATATAGATGTTATCGTAACACATTTACAAATGACTATAGTTTATTCTAGTATTTATCATTTACGATTAAAAATATGATAAATATTGTATATGGCATGGTGGATATCTAACATATACAATAACAAATACATTTTGTCCATCATATTATAATTGTTAGAAAGAAACATCTCATTATATGCATAGGACAAACGACTATAAACATGTAGATAAATCTAATATAATAAGACATATATAAATTCTAATAGCTATAATATGCTTTTAGGAATAAAACAATATTTTAAAATCTAATTAATCAATTCTTTTTTCTTTTAATTAAAAATATAAAAAAATCGAAAATAATAAACAAATATATGTAACTACCCAATATTTATTTTATTTTTTTGTTATTTATATAATTAATTTTTAATGGCATATTTCGTAAATCACACATCAACTAAAGGTTGTTTTCCTATGAATGATTTCCTTTTAATAATATAAAGATGAATGTGAAATTTAAACCAATCTCACAATTTCTAAATCATATGATCACCTGTAAAAGTATAATATGTTTCAACTAAAACAAGAAATATAATTACTATTTGAGATAGTATAAATAGTACGGCAATAGACTATTTTTACGTAGACTGTCTATATTCGCGTATCTATTGATTTCACAAAAACCAAACATAAATGGGGAGAATGTTAAAAGTAACACAGAATAAAATTTAAAAAATGAACGATTTTTTATAAAAAATTAAAACGGGAGAAATCTATGTTACGCAATAAATAGAAAGCATATTTGTTACAACATGACTATCTACTCAAAAGGACAAAATCGTTTAGAAAAAAAGGAAATTGTAGATTTTTTTTTTTTGAGGCAACTTCATTAATGTTGGTCAAGTAAGAAGTCAACAAATTCACCAAAAAAAATCCACCGTCTCAAGCTAACTTAAAATAAACAAATCGTACAGAGAAAGCTTCACCGTTGCAACGGTAACTTTGAAACAAAAGGAAAGCCAAAAAATCATCCGCTTTAGGATCGAGCATTACATATATAAACATGGAAACTAACGCCAAAAAAACATCAAACCTTAACTTAACGAACATTTCTACTGTTTTATCGAACAACAAAGACATTGGTCGGAATGGAATTCGGCGACGGTGTCTCCTTCGCCGTCGTCCCAACTGTATTCAAGAGAGAAGATTACAAGCGGACTAAACACGACGCCGTTTTCTCAAAGTGGAAGGTCCTCCCTCCTCTCTCTTTCTCTCCTTCGTTTTTTTTGTCTCTTGCGATCGAAGATTCTGAGTTTTGATTTTGTTTTTTTTGGCTCGATCTTGTTGTTTTCTCTGAAACCCATTTGGGGATTTCAGTTGAATTGAGTGAATTGATATTCAATTTTGTTAAATTCGGTGCAAAGATCCTATTTTCAATGCCTCCTGTGCCTGGGTTTTTCTAGGGTTTTACGAGTAAACTGTTTTGGGCATTTGCAGAATTGGGGGACTTTGTCACTGTTTCACCTAATTAGCATCGTTTTGTCCAATTTGATTACGTTGCTACGACTTGAAGCAGTTGCTTTGATCTTAGTCTAGTCCTTCGTTGAAGTTTCTGATTGTGTAAAAGTTTGATGTCTAAGCTCATACTCAATCAATACACAGGTTCTGATAGGATCCAACGATTGGGAAGATTTCGAAAACGGAAAAGATGGTGTAGGTAGATACAGAGTCCAGAACTTACCCCGTAAATCTTGTCCGGGTCTTTATGAGCTCGGTGTCGCAGTCATCGGACATGACCATGGCCGGAAGCTTGGCTCCGATGATGTTCTTGCTACATATCTTGGACAAGCTGAAAGCGTTAGATCTAGACTCCAGTGTTATGGAAGATCCGGTGGTCATTTGCGCAATGTCAATGACCTTAACAGGTGTGAAACGATTGATTCTCCAGATAAGAAGGCTATGAACACGGGTTTATTTGAGGACATTTTCTCTAAACAGGGCTGGATTTTGTATAGATGGGCTCCGGTATTGACTTATCTCTTGACTTGTGCTAAGTATTGAACTTTGATTGTTATTCATGTGATTGTTTGCTCTCTGCTTTACGGTGATCATCAGATGGGATCTAAAAGGGAAGCTGAGGCAACGGAAGCAATCCTTTTGAGCACATTTGACTATGCGTGGAACAAAGGAAGCAACGGGGAACGACGCCAGCTCGAATTATTTGAGAAGCTCGGTGATCGCAAGTTTATGAACAAGAGAAAATCTGGGATATCACATGTGGTTTTTCCATCACATGTGGTATCAGAATCAAAGGAGAGAAACGTGTGCTTAAAGAAGAGAAAAAGCTAAGCTGTGATGTTGATGAAGAGAGGAAGAGTCGTACTATCTTTACTTCGATACTCAAACTCACCCGGTCTAGACCTCAACTGGTTTCAGACAGATTTGATGAAGCTAATGGTTCTCGTTGTGATTCTGTTTGTGGAGTTATACTTGAAAATGGTGGCTGTTGCAGTAGAAGTCCAGTCAAAGGAAGAAAGAGATGCGCAGAGCATAAAGGGCAGAGAATTTACCGTGTTTCACCCGAAAAGCATAGCCTGACAAAACCCGAGATTGTCACCAGTCAAGATCACAATCACAAAGACACTGAGGCTATCTGTGGAGTGATCTTGCCTAACATGGAATCTTGTAGTAAGAGACCTGTTCCAGGAAGAAAACGATGTGATGATCACAAAGGCATGAAGATCAACGCTTTCCTCTTTCTTCTTAACCGGACAGATCATGAGAAAACCGTCAAATTCGAGAAATATAATCCCGAATCGCATACCGACCTAAACGAAGAAGAAGCTTGGACTCAGTTCTGCAAAGCTACAACAAAGAATGGCTTACCTTGCACAAGAAGTTCTCCTGAAGGAAGCAAAAGATGTTGGCAACATAAAGAGAACAGTCTCGACGATTGTTCGCCTGAAAATGCTCAGCCGGAAGCTACAAAGCTTGTAGCGTGTGGAGTTAAATTATGTAATGGACTGATCTGTGAGAGATCTCCACTTAAAGGACGCAAGAGATGTGAAGAACACAAGGGAATGAGAATCACCGGTTAAGTCCCCTTGTCACCTAACCGGAATTATTTGTTCTAAACCGGTTGGGTTTCGGTATTATGTACCCGATTAATTTTTTTTTTTAATTTTAATTTTTTTAAAATAAAATCAGTCACGTGTTGTTCTATTCTAGTACAGTGAAAATAATCGAAAGAACTGTCGGCAGCATATTCACCGTCGATCTGTATGGTATCAACGGTTCTGATTTGTTTTCGAAGAATCATGTTTATCAGGCGCCACGTGGACTATCATTATCTTTAATTTGTGGATTTTAAATATTCACCCGATGAAGTAAAAGCCTTAACAGGTAAGAGGAGAAATCGGTCTTCTCATCCGCCGTCGTAAAGATGCCGCCGGCCGGTGAAATTCCCCATCAATCTCCGACGAAGGATAAACAATCTTCCGATACTCAGTCTACTGAAGCAGCAGCAGCGGCGGCGGCAGCTATTTCTGCAGCCGCTGCGGATGCGGAGGCTGCGGGATTGTGGACACAGATCAAGGCGGAAGCTCGCCGTGACGCAGAGGCGGAGCCGGCGTTAGCTAGCTATCTATACTCGACGATTCTCTCTCATTCATCTCTCGAGCGATCGATCTCGTTTCATCTAGGAAACAAGCTTTGTTCCTCAACACTTCTCTCAACGCTTTTATACGATCTGTTCTTAAACACTTTCTCCTCCGATCCTTCTCTCCGTAACGCCACCGTCGCTGATCTTCGCGCCGCTCGTGTCCGTGATCCAGCTTGCATCTCGTTCTCCCATTGCCTCCTTAATTACAAAGGCTTCCTCGCCATTCAGGTAGTATCTAACATCATTTCGATTTTGATTTTGAAGAATTTCGCCCAAACCCAATTGAAATTTGTTGCCCAATTGATTCGATTTTGTGGAGTTTAACTCAGGCGCATCGTGTTTCTCACAAGCTATGGACGCAAACGAGGAAACCATTAGCGTTAGCTCTTCACTCAAGAATCTCCGAGGTATTCGCCGTCGATATCCACCCGGCAGCGAAGATTGGGAAAGGGATACTTCTTGATCACGCAACCGGAGTTGTCATCGGAGAAACAGCTGTAATAGGGAACAATGTTTCAATCCTCCACCATGTGACACTCGGTGGAACAGGTAAAGCTTGTGGAGACAGACATCCGAAGATTGGTGACGGTTGTTTGATCGGAGCTGGAGCTACTATACTTGGGAATGTTAAGATTGGTGCCGGTGCTAAAGTAGGTGCTGGATCTGTAGTACTAATCGATGTGCCGCCGCGAGCTACGGCTGTTGGGAATCCGGCGAGACTCGTCGGAGGGAAAGAGAAGCCAACGATTCATGACGAGGAATGTCCTGGAGAGTCTATGGATCACACTTCATTCATCTCAGAATGGTCAGATTACATCATTTGAGATTTACTATCATATTGTCTCTGTATCTCTTCTGTGCTTTCAACTATTAGCTTTCACTATGTATGAAACATACATAAAGAGCAAGTTAAGTTGTGTTTGTATCTATTGGTTCCTTATGAACATTTGGAGATCTCAACATTAGTGTTTAATACAGATCATGACTATGTTACAAAGACTTAGAGCTACAGAATCAAAACATAGCTAAGGCGAAAACAGAGGACCATATTGGTTTTGTTCAGAAGAGAAATTATTGAACATGATTACCTAAATCTGAAGAGTCTCATCACAAAACAATTGTTACAATGTTACAATATTAAAAAAAATGAAATAATAAAACAACATTTGTGGCTGACTACAAAAGAATGTGTTATATATATAAAGGATGGCTTGACTTCTTCTCGAATCTCCCTAGTGTTTGTTCTATATATATATACACAATAGCTCCTAAGATTTCTCCCTTCAGCAAAAACTAGAACCAATGAATCCGTTAGTGTGCAGACACACTTAAGCTGCAGAAACTCGGGTTTTGATAGGCTTAAGCTTTAATCCCATGCTTTCAGGAGAAAGGAGCTCAGGTGAAATGCAAGAAGGGCTAAGAGGACTTCTTGGGCTCTCTGAGAAGCAAGATGGTCTGTATAATCCATAACCCATCAAGAAATATTCCATTGGTATCAACATTGCATGTGGTTGCTCCTCTGTTACCATTGAACCACAAGCCTGAACCTGAAAATATTCCGAGAAACACAAAGGAGAACATCAATTAGTAGCGAGAAAACCTGATATGATTTGGTATGCAAAGAGAAAAGAGGCTTGAGTATTTGTGTTCTCAAACCTCAACCAAAGCACAGTATCCTCTATCCAAATTTGCTGCCATATGAACAGCTTCTGAGTAAAAGGGAGATTGATCTCCGACAAAGATAAGTGTCCTGCATTTTAGTTTCTTCAACCCACTCGAGATGTCAGATCTCCTGCAAGAGCAAATGTTTTGGTTTTCGATAAGGTTAACAAGCCAAATATTTGACACCATGAATGCTGCTTAGATAAAGATATAAAGGCGTTTGTTATGTTACCGGTCAATTGCGTCAAGAAACCACATAACGTTTACACTTTGCCTCTCATCAAGCAGCTGGTGGCATTACCAAAAGGGTAACTGTGTCAATTACTGTTATACAGAGAGATCAATGTATTGATGAATCAGGTAAGAACGAGAGAGATAAATACTAACTCTTCTGCAAGCTTGTGCTATATCTGATTCAGGAATCTCAATGTTACCACGCACTTCCTGTTGCAAGCAGAAGAAGTTTTTTACAACCACTTTAGTTAAGACTTAAGAGACGAGCTAGAAATGGAAAAGGTATATATAAATGGCAACTGTAGTTAACACACCTTACTAAAGTATCTCTGAAGCAAAAGTTCCTTTACAACTCCACACATTCCGTAGAAATACAACAAATTTGAGGTAACCTTGTTGTAGAACCATTCAGACCAAGATGGAGCCTTGCAAACCGGTGAGATAAGAATCAAACCGAGAACCCGGTCTCTATGTTTCATCTGAAAAGTTTAAAGACACAGCAAGAATTATAAACACAATGTTTGTCTAAAAACAGATAGTAAGAAAAACAAATAAAAAGGAACACACCGCGAATAAGGTGAGGATGTAAGCACCTGCAGTCACTCCCATACACATCACAGCACCAAGGCTGAACAAAAAAGCATATACACTGTCAGTTACGAAATTTTCAGAAGAAAATAAAGTTTTTTCATGTACACAACTTCAATAAGCAAGAAATAAGGGTGGGCTACAATCATTACCCGAAAAAGTTGAGAACTTCAAGGATCTGATCTGCCAAGTCTTCAGCAGAAGGAGCTGAATCATTAGGACAAATCGGAGCAGCTCCTAACTGCAAGAACTCTTCGTGAAAATGCAAGAAAACGAAGAAGTGAGTAATCATGCCAAGCAAAGCATCTGGCAACTTAACAGAGAAGCTAAAATATGGACCTCATGCCCGGGTGGACTGATATGATAAATGCAGAAGTTGTGCAGCAGCAATGAAGCTGCTTCAGGGCAGAAGAATAATCCTTGGAAGCATGACATATCTACAGAAGAAGAAGGAACAAACATTGAACATTCAGGGAAACAAACGAAGGATCTTGTAATTTAACATACACAATAGCACCTGTAAAGAAAATCTTTAGACTTACGGTTTAGGGCCAAATCGGGATAAGTAAGCAATGCTGGTTTTTCTCGGTCTCCATACACAATGACAGACACAACACCAGAAGCTGTTTTAACACGATGTTCCTGAAAATCAAGAAACCAGCAAAGTTTCAACAAAAGTAACAACAGATCATGAAACCAACAGAAAAACTAAAACTTTTAAAACCATACACAATCTCATACCATTGTCTTCTCCATATTCTTAATACATGTGTTTTGTTTAATCTTCAGTAAACAATTCATCTATATTCCCTTTTGTATTTGTAAAACTAGAGATACGAATATGACAGCTTACTTTAGGTGAAAAAAGAAATGTTATTATACAACAACACAATAATAACCAAAAACAAATGAAAAATCTCTTTTCCATGTGCAACTTTATACATTTAAGGACAAGAAAACAAAATCAAAAACTTCATCATTAACCAAGAGATGGCCTTTCTAATACTAATCATTGTGATTATTTATTAAAAAAAAGGGAATGACAGTGTAAAAGGGAGAAAAATATGAGTCTTAATGAGAATAGTAAAGAAGCATTTTAGTCTTCTTAATATACAAAAGGTAGACAAAAACAGCTGGATGAGTTCTCTTTTTAATTATAAAATCAAAAGGCAAATGAGACAAAGAATAAGGAACACAAAAGAAGAATATATCTTTGAATAGAGAAGAAGATCCCAAAGAATAATCCCATCTAGAAAGAATCATAATAAAAGAAGTTTCTCAAATCCACAAGCAAAGAATTTTCCAAGAAGAAGAAGAAGGAAAAACAAAATACGATGATTAGCTTCTCAAATGCATTGTGATTAATGTATGTTCTTCCCTAAGATTGACACAGAAGAAGATTCCAATTAGATTTAGCAAGTTTAAGATTAAACCCAGAAACTAAACCCCCCACCACCACCTTTATAGATTCGATTTCAAGAAACCCTTATAATACCCAATTGCAATCAGCACAAGCTTATAAATTTTCGAAAACCCAAAAAATTTTGAATTTGGGGAAGTTAAAAAACGAACCTTGCCACCAAGATAGATCGTTCCAACGTCGACGGAAACGGAGCCATATGACTCCGCCATTGGCAACAGAAGCTCCTCCGCTTCCGCCGTCGCTGTCACCGATTTATTATGCGCCGGATGATAACAAATCTCTCTTCTTGCCTTCCTTCTCCCTTGCCTCTTAAGATGTTTTGGCTTAGCTTATATACAAAGCGATTCCTTTCGTTTTTCTCTGTTAGACCTCTCTGGAATAAAAAGAAACGATTTTTATTTTTCTTTATTATATTTTCTCTCTCTTAAAACTTGCGGTGATTTCTCCATAGACGCCGGTAGTAACATGACACACGAACGGTCCAAAACTTCATAAAAAAAAGAATTTTAATCAAGAAAATATTATTTTTTGGGGTAAAATCTAGAAAATAATTTTGACAAATATGAACCATTTTAATCGACAAACTAAAAATCAGTCCATGTTGTTGAACAATTTGATCAAAAACAACTTCAATAACTAAAATCGGTTATTTATTACGTTTAAGTCACTGGATTAACGATAATTTGTTGGTAACTATTGATTCTTTTAAAGGATATGGGGCGATTCTGAAAGTGTTGAATAATTTAATTGCGAACAAGGGACAAATTTTTTGGAAAAATATAAAATCTTAAGGGGCGTTCCGAGAATCGAACTCGGGACCTCTCGCACCCAAAGCGAGAATCATACCACTAGACCAAACGCCCTGGTTGAACGAAATGTTTTAGTTAATTTATATAACTATAACAGTTAAATGAGTATGGGCTTTTATATGGGCCGATAACGGGCCTTGTATTGATAGAAGTCACGTGCAGATCATGTGATGTTCATTTCTCTCTCTCCGTATTGCTTTTCTCTTGAAGAGTTTACATAAAAGAGCCCTAAAGCTCACCGTGTTTCTTTTGGCTCCCCGCATTTCCATTAACCCTCCAATTTTCCCGCCTTCGTCTTACTCTCTTCCCGCCTCAGAAATCTCTTTTCTCGCCGGAGAAATCCATGGTGCAGAAGCAGCAAGCCACCGCCGGTGCAGGTGCCGAGCCGAAGAAGCGTCGCCGTGTTGGATTTTCTCCCGCCGGTGAGTCATTTCTTCTCCGATTTCTACTTTTCCCCCCTCTCTGCTCGCGATTTCCACTTGCATAACTTCGTTTCCGAAAATTTTCTTTTAATCTGGTGATTTTTAAGTCTGAGCAGATACTGGTGTGGAGGCCAACGAGTGTATCAAGATTTATCTCGGTGCGTATTCGTTTAGGAGATCTATTTGCGTATGAAATTAGGGTTACGTTTCATGCTTTTCGACCTTTTTGATGCAATTAGTTGGTCAATCATCCATAGTAATAGTTTTTGGGCAAACACCATGAGACTAATTGTTTCTGTTGTTACGGTGTGAAGTCTGCGATTTAGTTCTACGTTGTTGAACATGTAAAGCATATATGTGTACTGAGGTTCTATTAAGTTATGTGTTATATAATTTCTTCTAGCTTTCATAAGCTAAACGAGCGAGAGAAGTATGACATAATTTTTACCTCCATTTTCATTTCATGATGGGTGATTTTCTAGTTTCGAAGAAAGAAGAAGTGGATTCCTCCGAAATTTCCTGCGTGAATCCAGTTGACTTGAATGATTTCTTTGATGGAGATGGCAAGATTTATGGTTACCAAGGTTTGAAGGTAATGTGCATCTACCATGTTGTGGTTATGGTTTGAAGATATGTATTGCTCTTTCTTTAAATTTCTTCTTTCCCTTGTTGTGCTTCTGTTCGGACATGATCTTGACGATGAATTATTTATGTCAGATCAATGTATGGATCAATAGCATCTCATTGCATTCATATGCTGATATTACATACCAGAGCACCGCTAATGTGAGTATCGAGTTTACTGTTTATTAATCCATTGGATTGTTTTGTATATGTTGTTTTTAGAATGAAAATCTACCTTGGATCATCATTTTCTGTTATCTTTTGTTTTATGTTTCAAGGGAGACAAAGGTATCACGGACCTCAAATCTGCTTTACGGGTACTAATCAACTTCCATGTCTCTCTTTCATTTTATCTGATACCTCTGCATTTTTCTTTTGCGTTTGTTTTTTTTTTTTCTGATGTTGACTACTTCCACCCAGAACATATTTGCTGAGACCATTGTTGATAACAAGGATGAATTTCTGCAAACCTTTTCGACAGAGAGAGATTTTATCAGGTGCACACCTACTGGGTGCTTTGATAGTCATACTAATTCGAACTCGTACCTGTATATTTTAAAATATCTCTCTTTATAATCTCTGTTTATAGCTTTTTAACAATATGACTGAATTTTTTAGAAATATGGTCTCAAAAGGAGAGGTAATACATTCCGGAGTGATAGATGGAAGCAGCTTTAATGCTGAAGTGGCTACTTCAGATCTCCAGGTAGCTTTCATGTTATATGTTTCATGTATCTTGTAATCCCAATAGAGAAAATTAGCTTGAGATGCTTTTTATCAGCAGCAAAGCTTCAGATTTGTTTTTTAAAACATATAATGGTTGATTTTCCTTAGGTTGTACGAATGGGAATTAATTCTCCAAATGCTGGACTCCTCTATAGCCGGTTGGTACCCCTTGTTCTTCTTTTTGTCGATGGTAATCACCCGCTCACCCTTTCCTTTTAAAGGCCTCCTGAATCTTTTATTTCTCTTGTTAATAATAACTGAGACATTGGTTCATTCTATCAGGCAGCAACCCGATTGATGTCACTGACCCTGACTGGGATTTATATCTTGTAATTCAAAACAAAGAGGAGAAAGAGGAGCCTTTGTATCGAATTGTGGGCTTTACTGCTATTTATAAGTTCTACCGTTATCCTGACAGGTTGCGGATGCGACTCAGCCAGGTATAAATATATATTACCTCAACAATCTCAAATCGTCTTAGAATTTTTTTAATTCGATTGTTTTTGCTGATTACTTGTTCTGATTTCAGATCTTGGTCTTACCATGCTTTCAAGGAAAAGGAATTGGAAGCTATCTCGTGGAGGCAGCAAACAATGTGGCCATCAAAGAAAACGTATATGATCTGACAGTGGAAGAGCCATCCGAAAAGTTCCAACACATTCGCACATGCATAGACATAAACCGCTTGCGCAATTTTGATCCAATCAAACCAGCCATTGATTCAGCCGTTCAGTCTCTCACGAAAGGAAAGCTATCGAAGAAAGCCCAGATACCTCGATTCACTCCGCCATTGAATGCCATCGAGAAAGTCCGCGAGACTCTGAAGATCAACAAGAAGCAGTTTCTCAAATGCTGGGAGATCCTGATATACCTCGCGCTTGATCCTATCGACAAATACATGGAGGATTACACATCTGTCATCACTAACCATGTGAGAACTGACATCCTGGGAAAAGATATAGAAACTCCAAAGAAACAGGTGGTAGATGTTCCGAGCTCGTACGAACCCGAAGCATCTTTTGTGGTTTTCAAGTGTCTCAATGGAGAAGTAGCTAATAACAATGTTGAAGCTGATGAAAACAAACCTGAACAAGAGCAGCAGCTGAATCAATTGGTTGAGGAAAGGATTCGTGAGATCAAATTGGTTGCTGAGAAAGTTGCTAAGATCTGCCGCAAAGGTTAGAATCTGAGGGATTATATCAAAAGCGTTTTGTTGAGTGACGAAATCAGAAAATCTTAAACTCTGTCATCTTTTTAAAAAAAAGGACAATCTGTTATTGAGGTTGAGTAAAACTAATGTAGTTTCGGTTTAGCGTGTTTTATCCCGGTTTTGGTATTATTGGCACAATGTACGTCGATACCAGAAAATTTCGGTTCAATTGGTACCAGCTTTTAAGATTATAAAAAAAAAATCAAACATGTTTAAAACGCAGCGTTGTGAAGTCGGCGAGGGAAGAAACAAACTATTTAATGCAAAGCAGGAAAGAAAAAACCCTTACAAATCGATACCCAAGAGAAACAAAGCTCTTCTTCGATTCATTCTGTGAGTTTCCTTGGGGTTTCGGCGATGGCGATAGAAGCGATTGAGAAATTGAATTATCTCTCTCTAGTCTCCAATGTCTGTAACGAATTGGAATCACATATGGCCTGTGCAGAAAAGGTTTTGGCAGAGTTCATAATCGATCTTGGTCGCCACTCTGAGACTGTCGACGAATTCGATATGAAGCTGAAGAACGACGACTTAGAGTTGCCGTACTATTTCGTTCGCTCGTTGTTGACTGTAATCCATTCGATTTATCCTCCGAAGGCCAAGCCTGAGAAGAAAAAGAGAGACGATGGTGGAGAGAAGGAGAGATTCAAAGGTTTGGCTATTCAGGATAATAAGGATAAAGTGAAAGAGCTCGAAAAGGAGATCGAAAGGGAAGTTCAAGAGCGACGGAGAGAAGACTATCGAGATAGAGACAGAGAAAGAGCCCGTGGAGATGAGGATCAAGGTGAAGATGGAAGAAGTGATAGGCATAAAGATGAACCAGAGTTGTATCAGGTATACAAAGGTAGGGTTTCTAGGATCATGGACTTGGGTTGTTTTGTTCAGTTTGATAATTTTAGAAGCAGAGAAGGTTTAGTTCATATTTCTCAGATGGCTACTAGAAAAGTTGCTAAGGCTAAAGATTTCGTGAAGAGGGGTATGGAGGTTTACGTGAAAGTAATATCTATTTCAGATGATAGATACAGTCTTTCCATGAGAGATATTGATCAGGAAACTGGCAGGGATTTGATTCCTCCTTCAGGGAGTAATCCGTCGTACCGAACAAAGGATGGACATGTAAATGTAACCAAGACTGGGATTTCAGGAATCCGGATTTTGGAGGAGAATGATGTTGCGCCTTCACGTAGGCCATTGAAGAAGATGAGCTCTCCTGAGAGATATGAAGCAAAGCAGTTGATTGCTTTCGGTGCCTTGAAAGCAAATGAGTTTCCTATGTATGATGAGGATGAGGAGGATGCTGAAGAAGAACTCGAGGTAGAGATGAACGAAGACGAACCTGCTTTCTTACAAGGACAAACCAAGTACTCTGTTGACATGTCTCCGGTTAAGATCTTCATAAATCCTGAAGGCTCCTTGAGTCGAGCGGCTGCACTTCAGACTGCCCTCGCCAAGGAGAGGAGAGAAATGAGGGATCTGCAGCAAAGAACAATGCTTGACTCAATCCCTAAGGATCTGAATCGTACTTGGGAAGACCCTATGTCTGATTTGGTGAAAGACATCTTGCTCAAGAGCTTAGGGGTGTAGGATTATCAGCTTGTGATATGCCTGAGTGGAAGAAGGATGCTTTTGGGAAAACTCCGACTTTTGGACAGAGATCAAAGCTTTCTAACCTCGAGCAAAGAGAGAGTCTGCCAATATACAAGTTGAAAAACGAGCTGATACAAGCTGTGCATGATAATCAAGTTTTGGTGGTCATTGGTGAGACTGGGTCTGGGAAGACAACACAGGTTACTCAGTATCTCGCCGAAGCAGGTTACACGACAAAAGGAAAGATTGGGTGTACTCAGCCTCGTAGGGTCGCTGCGATATCTGTTGCTAAGAGAGTAGCTGAGGAGTTTGGTTGCCGTTTAGGAGAGGAGGTAGGGTATGCGATTCGGTTTGAGGATTGTACTGGACCAGATACAGTGATTAAGTACATGACTGATGGTATGCTTCTTAGGGAGATACTGATCGATGAGAACCTTTCTCAGTACTCTGTTATCATGCTTGATGAAGCTCACGAGCGAACTATTCACACTGATGTGTTGTTTGGTCTCCTAAAGAAGCTGTTGGAACGTAGGCTTGACCTTCGCCTGATAGTCACGTCTGCCACATTAGATGCAGATAAATTCTCTGCATATTTCTTCAGCTGCAACATTTTCACCATTCCTGGAAGAACTTTTCCCGTTGAGATATCGTATACTAAACAGCCTGAAGGCGATTACGTGGATTCAGCTCTGGAAAGAGTCCTTCGGATTCACTTGACTCAACCCGAGGGTGACATTCTCCTCTTTTTGACAGGACAGGAAGAGATTGATTTTGCATGTCAGTCTCTGTACGAGAGAATGAAAGGTCTTGGTAAAAACGTTCCCGAACTCATCATACTTCCGGTTTACAGTGCCCTTCCTAGTGAAATGCAGTCTAGAATATTCGATCCTCCTCCACCTGGAAAACGGAAAGTGGTTGTGGCTACAAATATTGCAGAAGCTTCATTAACAATAGATGGGATTTACTATGTTGTCGATCCCGGTTTTGCAAAGCTGAACGTGTATAATCCAAAGCAAGGGCTAGAATCACTGGTCATAACTCCAATTTCACAGGCCTCGGCGAAGCAAAGGGCCGGACGTGCTGGACGAACTGGACCTGGTAAATGTTATCGTCTCTACACAGAAAGCGTATACCGTAATGAGATGCCTCCTACATCAATCCCTGAAATAACAAGGATCAATCTTGGAATGACAACACTAACCATGAAAGCAATGGGCATTAACGACCTGTTATCATTTGGCTTCATGGATCCACCTAAACCGCAAGCATTGATTTCTGCAATGGAACAGTTGTACAGCCTCGGTGCTTTGGATGAGGAAGGATTGTTGACGAAGCTAGGTAGAAAAATGGCGGAGTTTCCTCTTGAACCTCCACTTTCGAAAATGTTACTAGCAAGCGTGGATTTAGGATGCAGCAATGAGATTTTAACAATAATTGCGATGATCCAAACCGGCAACATATTCTATAGACCAAGGGAGAAGCAAGCTCAAGCAGACCAAAAAAGAGCTAAATTTTTCCAGCCAGAAGGCGATCACTTGACATTGCTAGCTGTATACGAAGCTTGGAAGGCTAAAAACTTCTCAGGTCCATGGTGTTTCAAAAACTTCATACAGTCAAGATCTTTACGACGTGCTCAAGACGTGAGGAAACAACTTCTCAGCATAATGGACAAGTAAGTTGGTTACTAAACTAAAACAGTAACCTAAGATTGTTAATGTGTGACAAGTCCAGTGTTTTAACATGTGTGATTTGTATGTTTACAGATATAAACTAGATGTGGTCAGTGCGGGGAAGGATTTCACGAAGATAAGGAAAGCAATCACAGCAGGATTCTTCTTCCACGCAGCAAGAAAAGATCCACAAGAAGGTTACAGGACGCTTGTGGAGAATCAACCGGTTTACATACACCCGAGCAGCGCCCTGTTCCAAAGACAACCAGACTGGGTGATATATCATGAACTTGTGATGACGTCCAAAGAGTACATGAGGGAAGTGATTGTGATTGACCCAAAGTGGCTTGTTGAGTTAGCTCCAAGGTTCTTCAAAGTTGCGGACCCAACAAAAATGAGCAAGCGCAAGCGCCAAGAACGGATTGAGCCTTTGTATGATCGTTATCACGAGCCTAACTCATGGCCTCTAAGCAAAAGACGTGCTTGAAGGGCATTTCCTTTTGGTAAAATCTATTCTTCTTCCTTTTGTTTGTTAGGCCATCTTCGTATATACTCTTCTTATTTATTCATAGCTAAGAAGTAAAACTAACAAGTTTTGGCAAAATCTGTGACTAAATTATTAGATTATATCACCGAGTGCCTTCAACTTATTTTCCAATGCATCAAGTTGATTAAAATCTAACTTTCGTTACATGTGAGGTTCTCTGTCTATATGTTTTTTGAATCTTTAGTGAATTTAGGCTTCGATTTGAGCTAGTGGTGACATAGGTTTCATCTATGAAGAAACATTTTGATTTAGCTAGAATCAAGAAACATGAACCAAACCAAACAAAAATATATTTTGATTTCGAATGGAACTAAAATCCGAAAAACTCGAACCGAAGTAACTGGATATCCATTACTAATTTTTTTTGTCGGCAATCCGGGTCACAACGGGCCGATCCGGTTGTCCTTAACCCCATACTGGGAAATCCGAATCACAACCGGCTGATCCGGTAGCCTTTAAACTCCACATACGGGGTAAATTCGTACATACACGAAACCGAAGATTCAAATCCACGACCTCCGGTTTTGGTGAGAGGCCTCTTGTCCACTGGACTATAGGAGCTTCTCATATCCATTACTAATCAGAACATAGAACCCATCTCAAGATGTGGGTTTAAACATTTTGATTTGGTTTTTCGTTTCTTCTACCTTTTAAATTTTCCTACTACGAAGGCCTATAATGGACTGAAAAAATTAAAGGGCATAAGAAGTTAGCCCATCGAAGCCCAAATAGATCAATCTTTAGGGTTTAGTTCAGTGCCGCATATATATAAGCTTATTTATCTTCCGTCGTCCCCTTCCTGTCTCTCGACGTGTTCTTCGAGCCGAAAGGTACTAACTTTCCCACTCATTTCCACATTTGGTTTTGGATCGTAATGATCTAGCAGTGAACAGATCTGTCTAGTTTCCGATTGGGAAAAATTCAAATCTTGGTTCTTGGTTCTGGGTTATTACAGGTAAAGAGTTTGAAGAAGGTAAGTCACAGAGAGAAGGAGAAGATGTCGGAGAAAACTAAGGGAAGGAAAGAGGAAGTGGTGACCAGAGAGTACACCATCAACCTCCACAGACGCCTTCACAGCTGGTGAGTCTCCTTTTCAAACCCTAATCTCCACTGTGCCCAATGTTAGTAAAGTTACAATTTACTCGGATTATAGCTTGAATTTGAAGATTAGGGTTTTGATTTGTTGTATGGTTTTTGTTGGGTTTTGGTTTTTAATCTTGATTAAGAAGTGAAGAACCCACTGCTTATACTATTGATTATCTATGTCACAGTACCTTTAAGAAGAAGGCACCAAAGGCCATTAAGGAGATAAGGAAGTTTGCAGAGAAAGCAATGGGGACAAAAGACGTGAGAGTGGACGTGAAATTGAACAAACAAATATGGAGCAGAGGAATCAGAGGTCCTCCAAGGAGGATTAGGGTTCGTGTTGCCCGTAAGAGAAACGATGACGAAGATGCAAAGGAAGAGTTTTTCTCACTCGTTACTGTTGCTGAAATCCCTCCTGAAGGTCTCAGTGGACTTGGCACCAAGGTCATCGATGAAGAAGATTAAGAGCGACTAAACTATCACTAAAAAGACAAGTTTTGGTGTTTATTTTTCATTTTCTTGTTGTTTCAATCCAAATGTCTTTACCTTTCAGTTCCTTCTTTGTAGTATGACTTTAATTTTGCCAATGAATTTTATTGCAGAGACCCATTTTCTTGGTGATGATTCAATCTTGTTTTGATCTGTTTTCTTGAATATTTTGTTGTAACTTGTTGAATCTCAAGTTTACACCACATCTCGTAATTCTGATAATTTTCTGTGCGTGATAAGTTCACAGAAGCTTATCGTATGAACAGTAAGGGGAATGATGACGTTGATCTCCTAAAATGGAAACTTGTATTGTTTTGTATGATATTTAAAGATGATCTGTTGTAAAGGAAATGATATTATAATACTTAATGATATGTGGTTCAAGAACAATCAAGCTTCACTCCCAATCATCTTGACATCCCACATTAATGATCAACATTGATCAAGCTCTAGGCACATCACCATAGAGTCCATACATTAAGCATTTCATACCCTCATTAAGCTAAAGTTTTTCTTATTTATAGTAGAAGATATTAGGGTAATATGATGAAGCTAAACCCTCCTTTTGCTCCCAAGTTTTTTCTTAATTCTGGTCAGCTTGAACCAAGTCTTGGTCAACACCATGTAAACCAATTGCTTCTCTGTTCTGTTCTGCATCCTCTGTTTCTTGACTCCTCTTGCGCCGATAATATACTCGATGCAACATATCAGTGCGCTAAGACCATCTCCATTGGAGAAACTTTGGAAGGTTCTTAGCACTAAAAACGTGGACCCCACTTAAGAGTTGGCTCTTAAAATTACTAAATAAGAGTCAACTCTTACACTGTTTACGCGGACCCCACGACACGTGGCGGCCCGCAATTAGTCAGAATTTAATTTTTTTTTTAAAAAAAAAAAATCTGACAAAAAATTTTTTTTAAGAACTTTTGGAAGATTTTGGAGGGTTTCTCCAATGGAGATGCTCTAAGTAGAAATTTGTCGAGTTCACAGCAATGGTCAGAACTCTAAAGTTGTTCGTTACTCTGTTAGTAAACTGATTTGTGTTACAATTCCGTTATCAAAAACAGAACTTAATTCACCAAATATTCTATTACAAGATCAGAATAATCGAACAAAAGCATATCCATAAGATTCAGTCAATTAACCAAACTTAAAAGTAACAAAAACGAAATCGACATTGTGCTTTGTACTCTCTCTCTCTATGAAGGTGAATCAAAGATCAACTCTTTCGGGATAGCGAGGGAAAGGAATCACATCTCTCATGTTATCAATTCCTGTAGCAAACAGAATCATACGTTCGAAGCCAAGTCCAAATCCACAATGCTTCACTGTTCCATAGCGACGCAAGTCAATGTACCATCTTTTTTAGGTAATCCAGGCTTAAGCTTTGACCTTTCCTCAATCCTAGCCAATGAATCCTTTGCTGCATTAAGTTCAGCAACCGAAGCAGTGATCTCTTGCTTGCTTGCTTTAGCAGCTTTAAGTTGCGCTCTCCTTGCCAACAAGCTTGGCAGCTTCAGTGTTAGCCTCAGTAGGTGGAGGGTTGGCAATGAGATCCCTCTCCAACTTCTCAGATTCATTGATCAGTGTCGTTACTTGGAACATTTCACCAGCACCTTCACAGTCACTTGCGGTGATGATCGGTGTGTGAATGTAAAGGAAATTATGTTCTTGAAAGAAATTGTGGGTTGCAAAAGCAAGCACATTTCGGATTCTTGCAACTGCTGGGATCTGAATTCACAAACGAATATAACAAACAGCACACAAGATTACCATAAAGTGAAATCTTGAAGTCAAGTTTTGCAGACTCAAGTCAAACGAAAGATAAACTCAAAACTTTCTGTAACGTCCCTAACCCGGTTAGGGCGTTAGTCATCCGGTACATATCAAATATTTTCGCAAAACCACCAACTCCCGCTTTGAACATCATCTCAAACCAACCTGCAAAACAATTCCCGGAAAAAGAAACGGGAAAAGGAGGGGTGAGTGACTTCCTCACAACTAAGTCACTCAGTGAGAGAACACCCTAAACTACTTCGCCCGAAAGCCAGATTGGTCAACAGTCTAAACCTAAACCACAACCCACCAAACAAGCACCTAACGTACTGATCAAGCAACTACCAATCATTCATTCTCATCATTCTCATCATTCTCATCAATCTCATCAATCTCCGAGTCAGCCAGTACGAAATCGTACGAGACGGCTCAACAAAAGAAGAAGAAGTTTAGGTTTTTGGGAGAAAAAGAATTAAATAGGATTAGGGTTAGGGTTTGCTTAATGGGCTTTAAAAGGTTTTGAGCTTTTCTTCTTAAATTTTTAACACGGACCGGATCCTACGGCCCGGGATATTATACTTTCGAAGCCTATGAAACAAATTCTGGATAAAAAGGTTCAACACAATCTCTAACCACCATGACTGAGCTGAGAAATGGAATGCACAAATCTTTCAATGGAAGAGAAGAAGTTTTACCGAGTTGGTCCTAGAACGAAGATGAAGCACATCTCTCAAAAACTCTAGAGTCAACTTCGTTTTCGGAAGTGGATACTTAGCCGGATCCACAGTTCCCACATGAATCACCTTCTCGATGCTAAGCTCAATCTTCTGCTTCGTACCTTTACCTTCCGGTGGAACCTTCAAACATCCATCAACGGTAACGCAAGTTCCCGTCGCAACCAGAGGAAAGAGATCCGATACAGACGAGTCCACCATAACCTGAAGATTCGCTGGACAAGAACCATCGTTCACCTCAAGGAAACCTGAACCAAACCAAACAAAAATATATTTTGATTTCGAATGGAACTGAAAACCGAAAAACTCGAACCGAAATAACCGGATATCCATTACTAATCAGAACATAGAACCCATCTCAAGATTTGGGTTAAAACATTTCGATTTGGTTTTTCTTTTATTCTATAAATTTTCCTACTAATGGACATAAGAAGTTGGCCCATCAAAGCCCAAATAAATCAATCTTTAGGGTTTAGTTCAGTGACGCATATACATAAGCTTATTTATCTTCCGTCGTCTCCTTCCTGTCTCTCAACGTGTTCTTCGAGCCGAAAGGTACTATCTTTCTCACTCATTTCCTCATTTGGTTTCGGATCGTAATGATCTAGCAGTAAACAGATCTGTCTAGCTTTCGATTGAGAAAAATCAAATCTTGGTTCTGGGTTATTACAGGTAAAGAGTTTGAAGAAGGTTAAGTCACAGAGAGAAGGAGAAGATGTCGGAGAAAGCTAAGGGAAGGAAAGAGGAAGTGGTGACCAGAGAGTACACCATCAACCTCCACAGGCGCCTTCACAGCTGGTGAGTCTCCTTTTCAAACCCTAATTTCCTCTGTACCCATTGTTAGTAAAGTTGCAATTGACTCTGATTATAACTTGAATTTGAAGATTAGGGTTTTGATTTGTTGAATGGGTTTTGGTGGGATTTTGTTTTAATGTTGACTAAGAAGTGAAGAACCCAACTGCTTATACTATAGATTATCTATGTCACAGTACCTTTAAGAAGAAGGCACCAAAAGCCATTAAGGAGATAAGGAAGTTTGCAGAGAAAGCAATGGGGACAAAGGACGTGAGAGTGGACGTGAAATTGAACAAACAAATATGGAGCAGAGGAATCAGAGGTCCTCCAAGGAGGATTAGGGTTCGTGTTGCCCGTAAGAGAAACGATGACGAAGATGCAAAGGAAGAGTTTTTCTCACTCGTTACTGTTGCTGAAATCCCTCCTGAAGGTCTCAGTGGACTTGGCACCAAGGTCATCGATGAAGAAGATTAAGAGCAACTAAACTATCACTAAAAAGACAAGTTTTGGTGTTTATTTTTCATTTTCTTGTTTCAGTCCAAAAGTTTTTACCTTGCAGTTCCATCTTTGTAGTATGACTTTAATTTTGCCAATGAATTTTATTGCAGAGACCCATTTTCTTGATGTTGATTCAATCTTTGTTTTGTTCTGTTTCTAGAATATTTTGTTGTAACATGTCGAATCTCAAGTTTACACCATCTCGTAGTTCTGATAATTTTCTGTGTTATGTCGTAATGTGTGAGTTCTTTGGTTTACATATGTATTTTCCAGAAAGAACTTGAAACACAGCAATGGTCAGACCTCAAAAGCTGTTCATTACTCTGTTAGTAAACTGATTTGTGTTACAATTCCGTTATCAAAAACTGAACTTAATTCACCAAATATTCTATTACAAGATCAGAATAATCAAACAAAAGCATATCCATAAGATTCAGTCAATTAACCAAACTTCAAAAGTAACAAAATCGAAATTGTGCTTTGTACTCTCTCTCTGTATGAAGGTGAATCAAAGATCAGCTCTTCCAGGATAGCGAGGGAAAGGAATCACATCTCTGATGTTATCAATTCCTGTAGCAAACAGAATCATACGTTCGAAGCCAAGTCCGAATCCACAATGCTTCACTGTTCCATAGCGACGCAAGTCAATGTACCACTCGTACGGCTCTATTGGTAGACCCATCTCCTTGATCCTCTCCTTGATAACGTCATACCGCTCTTCCCTTTGGCTTCCACCAATGAGTTCTCCAACCTAATTTTACAAATAACCAAACAAGACATTTAATGCAATTTTCCCAATGGATCGGGTGCACATAGAAACAGGGAAAAGCGATTCAGATTTAGGTCGGTGAGCTTTATTATTTACCTTTGGAACAAGGACATCCATGGCGGCAACAGTCTTCTCATCATCGTTAAGTCTCATGTAAAAAGCTTTGATTCCTTTTGGGTAGTTGTAGACAATCAAAGGCTTTTGAAACATAACTTCTGTCAAGTATCTGTAATTGCAAGACAGGATACAACATTAGTAACTTTTTCTCACAAGTGTTTAAGTTGACAAAGGCATTTTAAGGCATATCACAAACCTTTCATGCTCTGAGGCCAAGTCGATTCCCCACTCCACGTTGTTCTCAAATTTCTTTCCTTTAGCCACGGCTTCTTCAAGTAGCTTTATTGCTTCAGTGTATGTTATACGCCCGAATGGTGTTGACGCAACCAGTTTTAGCCTGTCTATGCATCCCTTGTCGAAATTCTTCGCCATAAGTTCCATATCATCATAACATTTTTCGAGCAACCACTTGCACATGTATTTCACATACGCCTCTGCACAGTTCATGTCGTCCTATACAAATTTTAAAGAGAATTTCTAAGAGACTATGACCGTAACATGATATAGAAAAGGACCAAAGAAGATCACCATGTTTATTACCTGTAGATCTGCAAAAGCTATTTCAGGCTCAACCATCCAGAATTCAGCTAGATGCCTTGAAGTGTGAGAATTCTCTGCCCGGAAAGTCGGGCCAAATGTGTACACGCTGCTGAGAGCACAAGCATACGTCTCCACTTGTAGTTGACCAGACACAGTCAAGAAAGCTTGACGAGCAAAGAAATCGTGTGAGTAATCAATTTTCCCATCTTTTTTAGGTAATCCAGGCTTAAGCTTTGACCTTTCCTCAATCCTAGCCAAAGAATCCTTTGCAGCATTAAGTTCAGCAACCGAAGCAGTGATCTCTTGCTTGCTTGCTTTAGCAGCTTTAAGTTGCGCTACAGCTTCACCTCTCTCCTTGACAACAAGCTTGGCAGCTTCAACGTCAGCCTCAGTAGGTGGAGGGTTGGCAATGAGATCCCTCTCCAACTTCTCGGATTCATTGATCAGTGTCGTTACTTGGAACATTTCACCAGCACCTTCACAGTCACTTGTGGTGATGATCGGTGTGTGAATGTAAAGGAAATTATGTTCTTGAAAGAAGCTGTGGGTTGCAAAAGCAAGCGCATTTCGGATTCTTGCAACTGCTGAGATCTGAATTGACAAACGAATATAACAATTAGCACACAAGATTACCATAAAGTGAAATCTTGAAGTCAAGTTTTGCAGACTCAAGTCAAACGGAAGATAAACTCAAAACTTTCGAAGCATATGAAACAGATTCTCAATCAAAGGTTCTACACAATCTATAATCATCATGACTGAGCTGAGAAATGGAATGCACAAATCTCTCAATAGAAGATAAGAAGTTTTACCGAGTTGGTCCTAGAACGAAGATGAAGCACATCTCTCAAAAACTCTAGTGTCAACTTCGTCTTCGGAAGTGGATACTTAGCCGGATCCACAGTTCCCACATGAATCACCTTCTCGACGCTAAGCTCAATCTTCTGCTTCGTACCTTTACCTTCCGGTGGAACCTTCAAGCATCCATCAACGGTAACGCAAGTTCCCGTCGCAACCAGAGGAGAGAGATCCGATACAGACGAGTCCACCATAACCTGAAGATTCGCCGGGCAAGAACCATCGTTAACCTCAAGGAAAGCGAAAGTTCCCTTTCCTTGTTCCCTTCCCGTTTTCACCCAACCTCCAACTCGAACCTTCTGACCAGCAAGTCCAGCTCCGCCGTCAGATCGACCCAATATAGATCGGATAAGAACCCGATCAGAAAACAGCGCTTTCGGCACCGTCGTCGACAAAGATCCTTCGTTCGCCAATGAAACGGCGGCTAACTGATCGGCCGGCGGCGAAATCTCATCACCCATTGTTCGCGATTTTCGAATTGTGGAGCTCTCTTTTCTTCTGAGAAATGATTTTGGGAGGCGTTGAGATAAAAACCCTAAAGAGATTTCAGTTATTGGCTCTCTTAGGAGTGATAATAACCGTTGGATCATTTTATTATATAATGTGATTTGTGTTGAATCTTGAGAAATGACTAGTTAAAGATTCCAATGAAGAAGTGGGCTTTAAAAGCCCACTAATAATTTATTTCGTTTGTTTTTAGCCCAATAAATATCATCATAGGATTATAAATACATTTCATCATCTTCTACAAAAACCCTAATTTTGAGATTTGCGCACTCGTTTTCAGCTTCTTGCAGCCGTCGTCGGGAGAAGGAGGAAGAAGAAGAAGAGAAGCAAATCCACCATGGGTAAATCAATCTTCAAGCTAGTCTCCATTTATGTGATAATTTTTTATGTGGATCTATTAACGGTGAGTGTGTTTTTATTGATTTTCAGGGAAAGTTCACGGATCATTGGCTCGTGCCGGTAAGGTTAGAGGACAAACACCGAAAGTGGCGAAGCAAGATAAGAAAAAGAAACCCAGAGGTCGTGCTCACAAGCGTATGCAGCACAACCGCCGTTTCGTCACCGCCGGTAACTTTCCCGATCTAGATGTAGATTATACACAGTTAACTTATATCGCTAAACTCTATTTTAAGATATCGATACATTGTAGTTAGCTAGTGATTAGGTACAACATTTTGAATAAGTAAGATGCTTAGTCTTCTGGGTATAATGTTTATAGATGATAGCTTCTTAGATCATCCCGATGTCTTATTGCTAACATCTCTGTTGAAGTTTTGATTTTTAATTTGCAACTGCTTATTCATTCTCTGCAGTTGTCGGTTTCGGAAAGAAGAGAGGACCCAACTCTTCTGAGAAGTAGAAGGTAAAGGAGAGATGCTTTCATGAAGCTTATCAGTGCTATCTTGTAACTCTGTGAACACTTTCATCTTCGTTTGTCATAGTCATTTCTTTGGATGCTAAGAAATTCCGACTTTTTACTTCTGGTTTTTATTTCCAATTTAAACATTCAATAGTTTACAATTTACCAAAGAGTCAAAACTTAAGATATAATATGTGGTTTATGGAAATCTTCGAGAAACAATGGGTTCAAACCTATCAATTTCATCCTTTAGGGTTCAAGAATTGATCACCTGAAGTTTGTTGAATTATGAAACTGTAAAAGCTGGCTTGGTTGTTTAAAGTTCGTCATGAACGCCTCTGGCTGAGTTAGTAGAACCTATAGAAGAAGCTTTGTCTTTGAGGTAGGTGAGAGCCATTGATGCATGGATCGCTGCACCGTATGGAAGAACATCTTCGTTGACTCTATAGAACGGTGAATGAGCCATCTTGAAACCATTGGTTTCGTCTTGCATTCCCAGGAAGGAGAAATGGCCCGGGATTACTTCTGCAAAGTAGGAGAAGTCTTCTCCTCCCATGACTGGCGATGCTTCCACAAAAGATTCTTCACCTAATAGGTCTCTGACCATGTTCTTGAATTGCTTGTATAAGTCCTTGTCGTTCACGGTTGGTAGGAGCGGTTCTTTACCGTTTGGTGTTAGGTTCACGGATGCATTGCACTGGTGAACGGTTGATTGCTTGGTAATTACCTAGAATCAAAAGTTGAAACTGGTGAAAGGAACGATTTCGGGAAAGCTAAAAGGGCAGTCTTGGATCGCATCACCTCTTTGATTCTCTGTTGAAGCTGAGTAAACCCAGTAAAGGCACGGAGAGTTCCTCCAATGGTGATTGAATCAGGGATGACATTGAATGCATTGCCTCCTTGTACCTTAGCAACTGTAACCACCTGCAGAATAACACCCAAAGTCATTGTAGAAGGACGCCGAGATTAGGTATATGAGCTTTTAAGGCAGTAAGAAAGGAACCTTTGAATCTAAAGGGTCAGTCTCTCGTGAAACCAGGTGTTGAAGACTGAGAACGACGCTTGAAGCTGCGACAACAGGGTCTATTGCGTGCTGTGGGATGGCAGCATGACCTCCTTTCCCTGTGATTACAGCCTCAAAGGATCCAGCTCCAGCCAGTAATGAACCAGCACGTGAAGCGACTTTGCCAAAAGGAAACCGGTTGGAAAGATGTATCCCGAAAATAGCTTCAACATTCTTCAACGCTCCTTCTTCTATCATCTTCTTCGCCCCAGCCAAACCTTCTTCAGCTGGCTGGAAAATAAGCACAACAGTTCCCTAACAAAAAACCACAAAGAATCGATTGTGCATATATGTCTTAGGCCAGTGCTGCTGATGAAAGCAAAAGGGACAATGCTCTAGAAAGTGAATAAACCTGCAAGTTGTGGCGATGTTCTTGGAGTATCTTTGCAGCACCAAGGAGCATAGCGACATGACCATCGTGTCCACAAGCGTGCATTTTACCATTAACTTTGCTCTTATGCTCCCACTCCACAGCTTCCTGAATTCAAGAATCGACCAAATTGTGCATTCAAATGCTATATACAATCTTCATTGCATAAGAGAACAGTATTGGTGTTGGTATTATCAAAGTTTCACACGAAAGAGACAAAGGAAAAAGACCCAAAAGCTCTCGAATCGATGAAGTTCTAAAATAATTCTAGGGATCTGAACAGAGAAACATCACATTTCCCGATGAATCAATTCTCGATACAAGTCGATAAAGATATGAAGAAATGATAATACACCTGAATAGGCAAAGCATCCATATCAGCTCTCAGAGCGACGAACGGCGGCTCTCCGCTGCCGATATATCCGATAACTCCGGTGATCGCTACCGGATACCTATACCGAACTCCGATGAGGTCTAGCTCCGACCTAATGAGTTTGCTAGTTTCGAATTCCTCGTAACCTAGCTCAGGATTCTCGTGAATTTTCCTTCTGATTCTCACCATCCAATCGAAGACCTCCGGACTCTTCGCGAACTCGAGGAAATTCAATGGAGCTCGAGTTACATCGTCGTTGATCCATGAAGATTCCGATGAAACCTGAAGTAAAAGGAGAAGTTGAAAAGTCAAACTGAAGAGCAATAGATTGTTTTGAGCCATGGAAGAAGATGATGGAGGAAGAAGACGAACTAACTGATGCTCTCCAATTAGTATGGAGATGACACTGAAACAAGCCATTAAGCTCGAACTTTTAATGGGCCACAGATTGTAATTTAGGCCCATTATTATAACTTCTATAAAAATGATAAGACATATATCATTATTATCACTGTCCTCTTATTATAGTATTTAATAAAGAAGCATACATAATAAGTATTAGTTAGTTGGTCTGCATAATATGCGGGTGTTAAAATTTTATAAATTTTAGATTTGATATGTAAAAATTTTCGACTTTTAAAATTTTTAACTGATATGATATTGGACAAAATAGAGCTTGTGTGGTTTGTTTTCTTTTGTTTTGATGTTTAAACGTAAACTCTCTTTGGTTTCGGTTTATTTCAATATAATTAGATGTTTTAAAAAATGATATCTTAAAATTTTCAACTTTTAAAATTTTAATCATGTGATTTTTATTAAGACAATACAAATTATTATATTAATTTTAAAATAAAGTAATGCACATTCTATTTGGCATATCATGTATAAGATATAAATATTTTAATAATTTTAAAATTCGTCCCTGCAAAAAATATAATCATAAATATTATATTAGTCCATTTAGCATACCTTCCATAAGATTGAATATTTTACAGATGTTGACATTTGACCCCGCTAGAA
>OVAN01003679.1:205-27028 GCA_900406275.1 Anastatica hierochuntica
CTTATTCTTACGAGAAACTGTTTTCCGCAATAAATCATAAAAATCACTTAGCCGCGAAACGGCCCAAAAGGGCCCAAACTGCGATAACGGTCCACTTACGATTTTCAGGTGAGAACCGGCCCACTTGCGATGACGGTTCGTCAGGGGTTCGCGAAAATGTCAAGTTTCGAGAATATAAGGAAGGATCTCGAAAAGATATATGCAAATCAGGGAAAAAGTAATATTTCCACGAAAAGATATGCACGAATCTGGGACGAGGAAGGAAACGAGTCAAACCCTCGAAGACCAATATAAAAGGTGCGAAGGAAGAGATGAAAAACAACTTTTTCGTCACCGCAAAACACTTAGAAAAACTAGGGTTTTTACTTTGTTTTCATAAACGAGCTGCGTCTCAACTAGGTAACAAGTTTACACTGTAGTTCTAGGGTTTTCACCAATAGTTCGCGGCCACGACTTAACACCGGTTGTGCACGCTCCGATCACGAATTTGAATAAGATCCCTTAACTTTCTTCGTTAACTCTGTCTGTCGAATTGTTCTTCGCTTTCGTTTTTCTTTTACTTTTGATTCGCTTTCGTATTCATTATGTATTCGTTCACGTTTACCTATTCTTACGCATTTTATTACTTTACCACCGTTAAATGCATGTCACTTCTCAATCTGTTTCGTATTGATTCACTTTCGTTATCTATTTGTTTCGTTTCGTAATCTACTTATCTCTTAGTTTCGTATTTCTTATCTATTAACTTTTTCACTCACTGCTTGATCTGTCGATCTTTGGCTACAGAGAGTTCGTGAACCACATAACATTGACAGTGAGAATTTCGGTTCTCACACTTGCCCTTGTGGCCTCTCCATTAGCATCGGGTAGCTTTGATATGTTGGGTTGGCACTATCATTATTCCGATAAGAAAGATTGTTGTTCGAATACTGAATGGAGGGTTGTAAGGCTTTGAATAGTATTGGTCTCCAATTTCTTGGTCATTACCATCACCTTTACCTTCTTCCACATGTACCACTACATTCATGGATCTTTGGTTCTTCTCGGTAAGCCTATCAATCTTTTCATTAAGCTCTTGCAATCGAGAATCATCTCTATAACTCCTGTCCTTGTCGCGGTCGTAGCTTTGATCGCTTTGGGATAAGTTCTAGATGAGCTCTTCACCTTCCTCAACGTCTAAGTTGGCAAAGCTCCCCTTTCTTGTCGTGTCAAGTGAATTCTGATATTTTTCCAAACAACCGCGATGGAAAATCCCTAGCAAAGCATCCTTCGCTACTCCGTGATGAGAGCAGGACCGGATATTAGATTTCAAACGTTCTCAAGCTTCATGAAACGACTTATTATACCCTTGTTTGAAGCTTGTTATGTCGTTTTGAAGTTTTGTCGTCTTTTGCTTTGGAAAGAACTTCGTCATGAATTCCTTTTCAACTTGAGCCCATATGGAGACTAGATCCGTGGAGATACTCTTCTCCCATTGAGCATCTATATCTCCTAATGAGAAGGGGAATAGTATCATCTTGATTGCTTCATCGCTTACCCCATTTATCTTTATGGTCCTGCAAAGCCTCTCAAACTCATAAAACTTGTTGTTTTGGACCATATTGATAAGGCTATGCTTTATCTCAAAATAATTGAGTACTACCACGGGAGGGTGAATATCGGTCCTTACTCTCCTCATGTTGGACTCATCATAAGCACCTATCATTTGTGCTCTAGAACGCCTTTGGTCTTGGATCCCAATCCCTTGAGCTTGGTTGTTGACACCCATATTGTTTCCTTGATTACCAATGGGATGAGGGTTTTCAATTCCCAAACGTTATAGATGCTCGAGTCTGTCTCTTTCTCTCCATGATTTAGTGTTGTCTCGTTTTAATCTCTTTATATCTTCCACTTGTGGAATCAAATTCGATGGACCTTTACTACGCAAGTTCATGCACCTACAAAGACAAGAACAACGAGCAAACAAGAGTTAGTGACTTTGAATAAAAAGAAATGACTTAGTCTCAATAAACTAATGAAGAATAAATCGCAAAATATGTTGCTCCCCGACAACGGTGCCAAAAACTTGGTTCGAGATGGATTCTCTATCGAGCTTTAATCGCAACTAAACTCTAAATCTCAAGTATAAGGCTAGTAGTTGTAGTAATGGGTTATCAAATCCAAAACGAGCAAACTTTTCACACTATCAATCCTATAACTAATTCATTAATCTAAGTCTATCAAATGTAGTTGGATTTCAAGCTTATATCAATCAATCAACTACTAACTACTACTTGACAAGAATCAATGAGGAAGAACTGCAAGCAACGAGCTAGGTCTATGATCAAGTGATCCAAATGCTAACTAAATGCAAGGTTTGGGTAACAAAGTTAATATCAAAGGCAAGTCAAAGAGTCAACTAGATCATTTCCATGATTCTAGTCCATTCAACAAACTCTAAATCAATCAAAATTCCCGAAAGTGATCTAAAGTCTATCAATCATTATACACAAGCCAAGTAGCCTACTTAACACCTTAATTATCTATTCTCATAGGCTAAGAATGCTAAGAATGATTTCGATTCTCTTAGGCATTTCATAGAACACCTTCCGGGTGTGAAAGTCTCGAGATCTAGGATATGATTGATCACTTCAAATCTAGCTTTAAGCATCTATAAATAATTTGAATCTATATGAACCCAACCTCTAATATCATTAGTAGCATCTAGATCTAGCTTGATCAACCTAACCCATGATTACATTAGATTACTACTCACTAATCATGCTCATGAAACTCATAGAAACTAGAGAAAAGCTCATAGCTATCGTAGAGAAAGAAAAAGAAAAGATAAAGATGCAAACTTTTAAGAATAACAAAGAGATTTCTCTCGAGATCCAAAAGACATACAAAAGTTATTAAAATGTAAAACCTTAGGGTTTGAACATGATTTAAGATGAGTATTTATAGAATATGGAAAGGTTGGTCGGGTTGACTCGGGACAAACCGGGTCAAACTCATGTTTTTACTGAAAATAGGAGCTGCTGACGGTCAGGGAGTGTGCTACAGACCGCCAGCCAAAGTGCCTCTGCCCGCCAGCTTTGTTTTGTAGTTGGCTGGTGGTCTGGGAGGGTGGTGTAGGCCGCCAGCCATAACCCTTTTGACCGCCAAACTCATTTGTAGGTGCTAAACCTGTCCGTTCATGCTTCTGAGTCCCCCGGTTCATCCGTTGATCATCAAGGTGACCTAAAATGGGGTATAAAGGAGGAGAAGAATGTACAAATTCAATATCTAAGACTCCTATAAGAACTTTCCTAATCAAGACTCAATAAACGACTTGAAGCAATCTGAAAAGTCCTAAAATGCAAATAAAACTCGACTAAATACTAAGCTATAGTATGCAAAATACGATAACATAAGTAGTGACCTATCCTTGTGAACCCTTTAACCTTTCCTTCAAAATCCCCTATTATTTTGATAAGTGAGGCCTCTTTAGGAAAGTACACACACGGGCAAAATCCCGAGTGAATTGAAATTGAACGACAAAGAGGATACTTCCTTAGAGTTAACCTCACTTTCAGGCTAACTAGAGTTATAGGAGAGGAAAATGTTTGTGGTTTTGGGTTTGTCTACATCTTGCAAATGGTTAGTGTGTATTGAGTCAAATAGATGTTCCTTAGTGCTTATATGGTCCTAGGTTGGTAGAAAAAAAAGAAAGAAGGAAAAATCGAAAAAAAGATAAGAAAAAGAAGTGAAAGAAAAAAACACTAGAGATTAGTACTAAGTTTAAGCTCTAACCTTAGAAACTAAAATCCTAGAGAGTCCACCCTTAAAAAGAAAAAGAAACAAAGAATTCAAGTGATTAGATAGTGGCTCTTAGAATTAAAAGAAAGGTAGTAGCTAAGAAGTTTAAAAGTTTAGGAATCTCTAGTTCTCTACAAAAAAGAATGAGTGAGTTTGGTTCAATAAAAGTTTATGGTTTCTAGATTTAGGATGGGAAGTATATCAAGTAAGTGTCTAGAACATTAAAAAGGAATGGGATGGGAACAATTAGAGGAAGTAAAAGTTTTGTATGCGTAAATTTTTCGGCTACCACCTTGCTTTTGCCTATTGTCTTGCACTACTTTTGTTTGAGAGAAACCACTTTAAATCAAGAGAACCCTCTTCTTTTCACACTTCTTTACATCAAACCCTTCTTTGAACGCCAAACCGAATGGATAAGATGCATTTCCCATAGGTAAAGAAATCATGCCTAAGCTTAATTGAATGTAAAAAAGAATTGGCGATGGGATAGTTTATGGATAGTTAATTTCCCATAGGTAAAGAACTCACGTTGGTTTTGTGATGACCATGGAGAAGTACATAGACTCTTAGATGATCTTTGTACCATTTTACTTGTTTTGAGGACATCGAGCATAAGGCATTACTTTTATTATCTTGGTTTTGAGTTCCCACTTGCAAACCTTATTTCCGGGTTTGGTCTTTGTTGTTTGGTTGAGGACAAGCAAAGGACAAGTCCGGGGGTGTTGATGTGTACATATTTTCATGCAAATTTTGATGAATTTGACTTTAGTTTCATCAATATTTAGGTTGTAAATATTGCATATGAGTCTTACAATCCATAGGTTTAAGTCTAGAGTCTAGTTTAGGAGCCTATTGCATTTGCATATCATTTTCTCTGCATTTGTAGGTGCAACTTAAAGATGGATTCATGGAGGCTCTAGAGGTGAATCTAAGGTGGAAATGGATCTAAGAATCAATAACAAAAGGAGCTAAATGCTATGGGAGAATTTGGGATCAAGTAGAGCATCCAAGAGGAGGAAGAAGAAAGAATTGGGGCATGGTGAGCTACTGTCGACCCAAGGGTCGATGGTAGCAAGCATTGGGGGAAAATGCAGCCTCCGTTGACGTGAAGAAACCATTTTTAGGGCACCCACACTCCTTCCTTTAGTATAAATAGCCTCCTATTCAACCAAGAACATATCTAAGCATAACTTTGATCAACTTTTCATCAACTTTACTATTGTTTCTTCTATTTTGAGATCTAAAACATTGTAATAATTTCTTAGTACTTTTGAGTGATGTTGATTTTTTCTTCTCATCTCTTTCTCTTGATCTATTGGTCTAAGAACATGGGAGCTCAAAGACCAAACTCTTATCTTTGGATTTCCATGACTCTTAGTGAGTAGATCCTTATTGGATCTTGAGAAATGGTAGGTTAGGGTTAGATCTAGGGTTGTGATGGATGATTAGGATAGATTTTGGCATAGATTCCTACTAGATCTAGTTTAGTTCTTTAAAATTTATTTCTTGCTCATTGACGCCTAGAAAGTGTTCGATGAAATGCTCGAGAGAACTATATCTATGTTTTTCACTTTAAGCTATGAGAGTAGTTTTCCCAATGGGACATCAAGGTGCTAAGTGGCTAGAAGGGCTTGAGGAACACTATCACATACATGTTTAGATAGGCAACAAACGAGAGTTGAGCCTTGTAACATCTATAGGTGAATAGATCTTCGCAACGAGAGTAGGTTGATCGATAATAGAGGGATCCTTGGTCTAGGAATAGCTTTGATCATCTAATAAATTCCAGAGAAACCCAATTGCATTCTTGGATTTGATTCTAAACAATCTCCATGTCTCAAGATCGATTTCTTCCATCTTGAATCTTGCATTGTTTGTCTTGGTTTTGCGAATTAGCTACTTGCTTTAACCTTGTGCTTGCTTGTTTGGCTCATTAGTTGCATATATGTTAGTTTGTTTAGGTTGTGTTTGCATTTAGGTAGTATTAAGTCTCAACCGTCACTTTCTTCCTATTTGCTTAGCCTAGGAGATATTGTGTATTCCTAGTGCTTGAGTCTCTAGTTCTCGTGGGTTCAACCCTTAAGTACTACAATCGACATAACCGTATACTTGCGGTGTATTGAGGATTGTTAGTTTACTAAGGTCTATAAATTTAAAACTTGAAGTTAATCACTAGCAAAATCTAGTCTCATCAGGTGTCACAAGTCTCAACTAAATATAAGCATATAGAAAGGCAAACATAATGAACTTACATAAACATAAAAAATATGAAAGCAAACAATAAGTAAAGAGTAAGAAATGAATGAACTTTAAGTGCAATCAATGGAAAATATCAAATCTTGAGAATAACAATTGGCTTGGGTTTTATCTAGAACTATAATTGACTTTTCTAAGGCTTTATTAGAGGACTAAAGATACTTCTAGGCCAAAGATTCCTCCTTAATTGATTTACCCACTCTAATGGAGATAGCTCGATTTTCACCCGATTAAATCACTGCAAGCGCACAGTGAAGTACGTTGTAGTTAATCGGGATCGAATCAACAAGGACCAATGGTCACACGTAGAGAAATATGATCAACTACGGGCTAAGGCGAAAAGAGAAAATTGGTTGTGACACTAGAACGAGAATTAAAGCAAACAAATAACAGGAACGTAAAAACAGGCTGTAATCAATCAAGAAAAGCGTCGGGCATAGGGTATTCTCAGGAAATTCAAGTCATTATCAATGTCAGGTTAATTAATAGGGAAACAGGATTAAGAACCATCTAGAACTCAAATCACGAAGCTAGAATCAACCTCCTTCTATAGCGCTAATTCACTATGTTATAGAATACTAAAGACTAACTTCCATTGAATTTCATATTCTAAACATGCATAAGATTCAGATTTGATAAGTTCACAAAGAGCAATAACCTCAACTTCCGTTGGCTAAGGACACTTTGCTCGTTTAACACAGTTCAAGCATTCAAGAAATCACTTTTGGTCTATTAAAAATTCTAAGATTAGAAACTAGTTCGCAAATCAAGTTTAATCATTAAAAATAGTAATAAACGAAGATCCAACAGATAATTTCCCAATCTAACAACTTAACAATGACAAATCATGAAAGACCCTAATGAGACATCCTAAACCCCTAATGGGTCTGGATCATGTTTTTGGAAATTTGGTCACGTCGTGCCCTAGATCAACTGGTCCATGGAGTGTGGATCAATCAATCCTTTCCTTTTTGGAAAATTCCTTCACCTCATTCTTTACACGTTCTTCATCTAGTCGCTAGCTTGACAGATGTTCAGTAAAATGACCATAACCTTTGTATGCAACGTTGGATTTCCTTCAAACCTCCACCATATGAAATCTAACTCTTGTGGATATCTTATAGCAAAATTTCAGTTCGATCCAACGATAAGAAGGATGTAAAATAAGGCTAAACTTCGGACGCTTCAACATGACTTTACATTCCAAAATGTCCATTTTTGATCCAAATTGCTCCATTCTTTTCCAAAGCAACCTAAAACCTGTAAAAACACTAAAGAACACCAAAAAACTCCAAAAATATACAAATACATCTTAAAACATTATTTTTCTCGAATAAAACATAAGTAAGAGCCCGTAAAATACGAATCCATCAAATCACCCAAAATTGAGTCTTTGCTTGACCTCAAATAAAGGAAAACGAAGATTAAATTGAAGGATAAGATGTTTGAATACAACTGACCCTTTGCAATTTTAGGACACCTTGCTTTGCACTTAGATTCGGTGACCACATAAACCTGAGATAATCAAAACATTCTCCCCAATATCCCATCATGACCTCGCAAGCCAATCTATACTCCAAACTTTGAACCTAAAAGTCTCGCATTCATGTTATTAACTGTCTACATTCATTTAGGAAAGCGTGAGTCTTTTCACTAGAGGACTCTACATCAGGAATAACAGGCTAAGTGATGAAATGGCTATTTAGTGGTAAGTCTCAAAGTGTTTCAGGATTCACAATTGCATCAATATGCATGAGATTATACAAAATCGGAGGAGAGGAAGGGTATATTGTTAATCATTATCCCGAACTACCCAAGTAAAACTTCTAACTCATATATCAAATCAAACATTTGCTATCTTCAGGGCATAGTAAACAACATGATAAGATGTAAAAACTAATTTTCTTTCATGTATATGAAATAAAACATTGAATATTTGTTTCGTTTTTTTCCATTTTTTTTGTTTTTCTGACATATACATAAAAATTAGGGGAAAATCAGCATTGCAGAAACATTTCAAATCAGCAAAACACCCATACAACATGAAGAATTGTAACCATAACCATCTTAGCGTTCTAATCACCCAACACTATCCAATAGACACTCAGGACCGTGTCTAAGCCACCTAAAATGTTCATTCCAACCTAGGTAATCAAGAGGATCATGTCTACCATGTTCTCTCCATTGTTTTTGCACATGTGTGCACATAGGATCAAAAAGAAATGCATGCAGATTCCAATGAGATAGGGTAACGGTGTGGAGCCAGACTAAAGATGAGTCTGGTCACTCAAGATTACCGAAAAAGAGTGGAAAAAATCGGGAATGTATTCCTCAACGATTGGTTCCTAATTTCATATTTCAAGTCCCTAATTCAAAGAAATTAAGTTCATTAGTAGTTTCAATAAATAGAGTTAAAATTCCAGGCGAGAGTTTGAGTTCCAAAAATTTCTGGTGGGGAGTCTGGTCATGAGGTTTTCCAAATTGTCTGCGCTTACAGCTCAAGAGAATGGTCAATATGAATAAAAATAAAGAACAACCCACAACACAAATAATCAAAAGATCTTCGTAAAGTGCAAGCATTCATAAAAACTGATTCAATAAAACATAAAAACTGACTCAAAACAACACACCAAAAGAAAATAAGATGCATAATTAACCTCCCCTAGACAGTGTGAAAATAAATATAAAGGAAGGGTGAGAAATAAAAGAAATAAAATAAAAAAAAAAACATTAAAAGAAAAGGAAATAAAAGTTATCAGTGGGTTGTCTCCCACTAAGCGCTTTTTTTAAGTTATTAGCTTGACTTTGGGGCGGGTGTTAATCATAAGAATCAAAAGGTTGAGCCAATGTATGTTTAGCCATTCTCCTATCAGTGCAAAAAATAACATGTGCAAGAGAATACATGGTTTTCCATGGCAAAGAGGCACTAGTCTCATCAAAGAAAATCACTAACACCCTAGTATATATCTTTTAATTTTTTTTTTGTTACTAGATGCTCATGGCTATCAAATGCATTAAGTGGAAAGACAAAGTCAAGTGCATGTTCAAATGAATAAAAGACAAAATAGTCAATTTCATCTCCATAAAACATGTAAATCACAATATTCTCATCTCTCGAGTCCATCTCAACCTTAGAATCCTCCATCATATTTAAGGTCTTATCTACATCAAGCAATCCTCAAGGTACGATTTTTCAAGAAGAGATCTATATGTTTCATGCATAGAAGAGTTGAACTTAGGATCATGATCATTCAAATAATACATATATTGAATTTCAAAACATATCTCATGGTAATCCCTAGAAACCTTTTCAACTCTTAAGTCATCCATCCTTTGAAACTCAAATATCAAATCATAACATTCATCAATGAGCAGCATAGTGTACAAACAACTAGCTACATCTCTAGTGCAAGGCATGTGACTATCTTCATAATCATGAATTTGAAAGATTGAGTCACACGTACCTTTGAGTTGGCATGGTAGAACCAAATAATATTACCTCTTTAAGTGCATGAGCCATATGAATTTCAATGCCTGTGAGCTCTCTTTCTTCAAGTGCTGCCCGATGCAAGAGGAGATTCAAGCGAATCATTGCTGCTAAGTCACTCCTCTTCATCGTTGGATTTTCTTTGCTCTCTTCATCCAACATCACTCTTTGTTCAGGTGTAAACACGCTTTCATCGAATGGTGGCTCTACATATGACTCACATTTGTCGAACACTTTCTAAGCACCAATGAGCAGGCAATGAACTTTCAAAGAACAAAACAAGATCTAATAGGAATCTATCCCAAAATTTAGCCTAATCATCCATCACAATCCTAGATCTAACCCAAACCTATTACATCCCAAGATCTTTAAAGGATCTACTCATTAAGATCCATTGTAATCCAAAGACAAAATTTGGGTCTTTGAGCTCCCATGTTCGTAGATCTAGACACTAAAGAGAACGATAGAGAAGAAAAACACAAATCTTAACACAAATAATCCAAAGTTATTACAAGTGTTTAAGTCTTGAAAATAGAGAGAAAGTAGTAGAAAGAACAATAGAGGTTGCCAAGATATGTTCTTGAGAGATAAGAGGGTCTATTTATACAAAGGGGGTGGAGAGAAGTTGCCCTAAAACTCATTTTTACCGTCTGTGCATGCCACTATCGGTCTCATGCATGTTGCCATCAACCCCTATGATCGATAGTGGCATGCATTGGGCAGCAAAATACTTTGTGCATGTGACTATCGGTCATGCAAACATGCCACTATCGACCTCTATGACCGATAGTGGCATGCAATTGGCAGTTTTTGCTTCTTATTTTCTCCTTTGATGACTCCTTTGCTACCACCTTTTACGTATGCATCTAGCTCCTCTTTCTCATGATTCTTGACTTCAAAACCACCCTAAATCCATATCTTGAGTCTCCATTAGAGCCACTCCAAAGCTTGTACCTACAAATGCAAAAACATGTATGCATATGCAACAAATCCTACAACTAGACTTCAAACTCAAACTAGATGAATTGTAAGGCTATAATGCAATATTTACATCCTAAAAGTGAATAAAAGATAGCTAAAATTGATCTAAATATGCATGAAAATATGTACGAATCAACTCCCCCAGACTTTCCCTTTGTCTGTCCTCAAGCAAACAACAAAGACCAAACCCGGAAGTGAGGTTTCAAAGCAGAAATTCAAAACCAAGATAGAAAAGGAATGCTCTATGCCCAATGTCCTAAAGATAAGTATAATGGTGAAAAGAATATCAAAGAGCCTATGCACTTCTCAATGATCATCACAAAACCAACTCTTAGGATCTAAGCTAAGCATCAATAAACAATCCAATCGCCAATTCCTTATTACATTCAATTAAGCTTAGGCGTGAGTTCTTTACTTACGGGCAATGCATCTCATCCATTCAGTTTGGTTCTTTATAAAGGGTTTTTGTGTGAAGAAGTGTTTGAAAGAGAGTGGTTTCACACAACTTAATTGGCTTCTCTCAAAAAGTAGTGCAAGACAATAGGCAAAAGCAAGGTGGTAGCCGAACAATTTACGCATACAAAGCATTTACTTCCTTTAATTGTTCCCACTCGATGCTTTCTAAAAATCTAGACACAACCTTAAGGGGTTTCCCATCCTAGCGCTAGAAAGCATAAACTTTTATTCCTTAAAACACACTCTTTGTTTTCTTTTCGTAGTCAACTAGAGATTCTTAGACATTTTCATTTCTTAGCTACTAACCTTCTTTTGATTTTAAGAGCTATTTTCTAATCATTTCAGATTCTTTATTTTTCTTCATAACAAGGGTAAACTCCCTAAGCTTTTCTTTAATTTCTCAGGTTAGAGCTTAAACTTTTTCTATTCTCTAGTGTCTTTTTCTTTTCACTTCTTTCTTTCTCTTTTTCGATTTTCGTTTGTTCTTTCTTTTATTCATACAGCCTAAGATCATATTTACATTAAAGAACATTTACTTGCCAAAATCTACACTAACCATTCTCAAGACTCAAACAAACCCACAAAGGATTTTCCCCTCCTAAGACTCTAGTTAACCTTAAAATGAGACTAACTCTAAGACAATATCCTCTTTATTGTTCAACTTCAATTCACTTGGGATTTTACCCGTGTGTGCACATTCAAAAAGAGGCCGCACAAACGAAAATTTAGGGGGTTTTAAAAAAAAGGGTTTGGTTTTCAAGGGTTGGTTACTACTCTAAAAGTGAGAGTAGCCATTTGAGCTAAGAGATGGTGGTAAAATCGGTTAAAATATAGCTCATGGTGGGGAAATTTTACTCCCCTAGGGCCAAACATTAGATAGACCAGGGACTTATAGATAACCCCTTGGTTGAATACGTTAACGCTAAGGCCATGCTGAGAGAATATTATTCTTACTTGAGTTGAATCTTAGAGTTAAGGAAATATTCATTATTGTATAAATATACTCGAACTAGAAGTTATCCATAAAAGATATGAAAATACTCCTATTCGAATACTATTAATTCATGAGGAAGAACCCTAATTCAAGGATCTGAAACACAATTCTCTAGACTCATACATTGTAATCGATTTCCTTAATCATCAATAAAAGAGATCATTTTACATATGTGTTCTTGTTCTCTCTCCCTAAAGAATCACTCAAAAACCCCTAAACAGTTTGGCGCTAGAAGGAGGGTAGAGATTTCAACAAGATCAAAAGAAAACATGCGTGAGCCAAGCAACTCTTCCGAGCCAGAGAAGAGCATGCATCATGAATCCAAGACACGATCGTAGAGAAACCCAAAGAAGCTGCACCCGACGCAACAACAGGCCACGTAACACTCGTAGAAAATCTTCAACAATACGAGGCAATAGCGGTAAGACTATGCCAGAATGAAGCCCGATTGAAAGAAATAGAGGACAAAAACATAACTCTCAAGGCCTTAGCCGCATAGAGGGATGTTTAGATGTCTGACCTTATTGACGACGCCGAAAGACACGTCAAGTTCAAGAGAAGAGTTCTATCGATCCAACCGCTAGAGGAAACACCGGTAAAAATTGCTAGGAGGCACGAGTGCATTAAAATCCAAGCTCAGGACTTACCTTGACCCATGGTTCTTACAAAGAAGATAACCCTAGTAAACCTAATGAAGGAAGCACTAAGGAGTTTGTTGGTTTGGAAGCCTTGCTAATGGGAAGATTGGAAGCCATGGAGAACAAGATTAAACGCCTACTAGGGGTAGCCCAACCAATTATCAAGAGTACCCCTAATTTATATACAGATACATCCTTTGCCGATGTCATAGCCCATCGAGAAATTCCTAGGGAGTTTTCCTGGCAATCTATACAACTATACGTGGGACATCATACCGTTACACACATATCTAACTATATCGCCAACGGATGCTCACTATGACCATCGGCCATGAGCACATGGAAGTATGCATGTGCAAAGGGTTCAGAGCAAGCCTTACGGGGCCGACGTTGCTTTGATATTCCATCCTAGCTAACAACTGCAATGACTCCTTTGCGATTTTAACGAATCTTTTCGTCGAACACTTCGCTAGCAGTTGAACCCTAAGGCGTACCTTTGATGACCATTAACACATCAAGCAACACGAAGATGAAAGCTCTAAAGAATATGTCCATCGTTTCAACAAAGAGAAAGTGTTAGTCCCAAACTGTTAAATGATGGTGATCTCTACAAAATACTCACCAAATATCCCTATAACTCCATGTAAATCGTCTTCTCTAAGGCTTGGGCGCATATTAGGTGCGAGGAAATTTCCGCTGATCGAGCCCAGATAATTCTAAAGACTAGCGCAAAAATTCATAAGCCAGAGAAAACCTTGAAAAACAGAAAGGTCGACCCCAAGGCCAGTGAAGCCTTGGAGGACACACCAATGATTACACCAACCCTTTTAAAAAGACCGCAACCATGATTGATGAGGGTGAGCTTATATCATTGCCCAAAGCAATTAAAGACATTCTAACTACGGAGCCCACAAACATCCTTACAATGTTACAATGTTTTAATAACCAAAATTAAATTGAAAATCGTGCTTAAAATAAAAATCATGTTTCGTTCTGAAAGAAAGAAAATTTCGGTTTCCATTTCCTCCATAACTTCCGCAAGTAGCTTATTGTTAGTTTATTACCCATTCTTTCACAGTTCCAACTTAATATTTGCATTTAGTCGAAGATTTGGGAGAATGGGCAGCCCTCGGTTTACATGTACTAGGCTTGGTTTTTCCCAAATAAAGTTATCACCAATTCGGACCGGACCTTTAGCAACCACTTTCTTCTTTTGAGATACCAACATCTGGACATTACGTTTCTTTGAACACGCACCCGAAATAACGTATTAAACACACTAATTTTTCTTCTTAGTCATAGCCATACCTTTTGGGACTAAATTAATTTCGTCTGCCATATGTGGAGCTTCCAACTCCGCCAATGGAACTTCCAATTAACGCACACCGTCAAAGCTCGTCTCCATAGAAGTACCACCAACATCAGCACCCATTGCCACCTCTCGGGATCACCTTCCCCATCCGGAACCAGCAACTCCTCTGCACTCTATGTTCCTATATGTCTGCCAAGTTCATCACTCTATGACTGAACTTGCTCTTCCTTAACGTTACCCTTCACAACCTGCATCACCAAGGCCCTATCATTCTCAAAACCATAGTCAGAACCTAGCTTACTCATCTCTGAAACTTGAATCGCACCTTCCTATTGTCCAAAAACCAGCGACTTACTTTCCTCTGGTGTAACATGCTTGATCCCTACAGACTTCATCTCTTCTTTACCATCTGCAACAGCTCTTCAGCCACTAAGTCACTATTTCCCAGCTGCATGCCTGCTAGCCGATTCGTTTCAACTCATTTCCAGTGAAACTTCAAAGGACCATTCTCACTAGTCAGACCGTTTTGACTCTTAGCACCCCAAGCTTCCTATCTATAGCGAGCATTTCCCGTCCCCAACCGATAAGCAATACCCTTTCCTTTATTATGTTCTTGTTGCCACCCATGAGAAGTCGGTGGAAGTTATTCCTACATACTATTTCCAACCCAGATAGCACCCTTGTAGCTCAACCAAAGGGTGTCAAACTATCACCATCCCTAGAACATGAACCCCTAGTATCACCTCCATAGCCTGCTTCACGCGGAACAATGGCCACCCCATCAAAGGACAAAGACTAAAAAACTTGAGAAAATACCCCAATAGCCGCTCATATTGAAAAGACACCATTGTATCTTTGGAAAGACACCAGTGATGTTTCAAAGCAAAGGGATATGAAGCCATCAACCTTCACCTGAACTTTCCATTATAAACGTCCGCCCGTCAAACCAAACCTAAAGCGTCACCCACCGTCTTGATAGACGGGTAAGCCTAGAAATGAAGAAGCACTCCCAAAACTCGAAATCAAAACATCACGGATGATGGACAGAGAGGCTCCAGTATGGGTCCCTATCTCATGATCAATAACATCCATCAGTCAAAATGGCAGGAATCTGCCTCCAACACATACTTCTTATCCCCATCATCGTCAAAGTCAAACTAAAAACGTTCCATTCCCAAGGCTTCTCTAGCAATCGATTCTCCTCCTCCCATATGCAAGGAAGCATCAAGAGAAAATTGCTAATGTCTTGAACCTTTAGGTTCATACACCTCCCGATAAATGTCTTTGAGTATCCTTCAATCAAGGTCTTATTATCAAAAACAAGGACCATGATCCTCAACTTCGCACCTCTTCGAGCAACTGTCTTGAGACTCCCCTCCTTCACCAACAAACCACTTTGAGTCAGAACTTCTCACCACAAAAAACTGAACAAATATGAAAGAAGTTCTCCACAAGTCGCAGAAAATTCTAAAAGAGCACACTGAGTAAAGAGAAAAGAAAATCAAGAGCTAATAATGTAAGGATCTACTACCTCCCATTCATTACTACATATAATTGTAAATCTATGGACTCAACCAGAAATCACCCTGTAATTAAGCCAATCAGAAAAGATATTCCATAAAAATCTAGCCATTAACCACCATATCCCAATGACCATCAAACCAGTAACAATCACCATGCTAATCATGAGACTTGCCTTAAGCAGCACCAAAACCCATTAATTTTGCTCCCAATAGCCTTGATTCCGAAATATCCTCTTCAATTGAACATGAAACCAATGAAGATACCAAATCTCCATCTGATACCAAATCAAAGCATCCAACATTACCCTCCTATTACCAAAACGGGATCCCAAATCATGAGAAACTCCAAACACCAGCCCCTCAACCCATGAGATTGTGGAGCCTTTGCAATCGTGATTGAACCTTGAGTCTGACTAAAACACTTCCTTAGCTACCTATAACACCATTATTTTACCATTTTTCCTATGGATTTTGATTGGTTTTTTTAGTATTTTTACACAACTTTTTGCAATTAGAGATAGTTTTCTTATATTTTTAGTGTTTTAAGTAATTTCAGGTCAAAAATGCATTTTGGAGCTTTATGGAGCTAATTGCATCAATAACAAGTTTCTAGACAGTTTCCGAGTATCAAAAGTATCATCCAAGACGAAAGCCTTTACCTCAATGGAATTTGATGAAACTTAGACACGAGCTGTAGAATTTAAGTATCTTTCATCTCCAAGTAGTTTCATCTCATTTGGAGCAGAATAGAAAGAGTTATACCAATTTTATTGAAGACTAGTCCAGTTGTCTCGCAAATGAAGGGTGCGTAGAAAGACCTAATCAAAAGGAAGACCATTTGGTTTTAGAACCAGAAATTCTACAGACTCAAGTGGATTTATTCCAAGTCATTTGAAGCCCAAGAACTCAACTCAGTACCCTTGAGACGAAGTCCATACATTATGAGACCTTGAGGCCTGGTTGTACACTTTTTGACCTAGAATGTTAGAATACTATATATACTTGCTTTTACCCTCTTTAATTTGTAGAGTTAGCTTAGTATTGTTTAATAACTTTCTTAGGAGGCAGAGACGACACCCTTTGGGATCATGCCCTTTGTAGCCTCCAAACATCCATCATCATCTTCAATACATCTTCCATTCCTTCCATAAACTCGGTTTTATCTTCTCCTCTTCCCTTTGATTTAATATGAATGCTTGCTGCCATGATTAATTTCGTGTTTACATATTTTTAATCTATTAGCATGTTAGACAATAGATTACAAGGAGTCAATGAGTTTACTTGAATAGGATTACTAATCGATTAAGTTTTACCAATAACATTATCATATTTGCTTGTACGTTAATGTTGTTCACATATGAAGCTGGTTTGTGAATAGATCGATAGAGGTTTGCATTCCAAAAGCTTGACTTACTGTTGGGTCTAGTATTTGATGAGCCTTTCTAAGTAGGCAAAAAAAGTGGATTGACTTAGAATTGTTGACAATCAGTCTTGACTGTTTTAATGCATGTTTATTATTTTAAGGTTTTAAGAAAGTAGAAGTCCCTTGATAATAATTATAGAATCTTGAACCTCGAGAGTGGAGAGGATCTAACTTAGATGTTGTGTTCTAGACCGAAACATTATGCCCTAGTCTGTTTAACTCCTACTAGTTTATTTTAACTTTCTGTTGTTTGATACATATCATATCATTGATTTATCCATGTAAATTAGAATATAAAATAGGATTTCGTTTTGCATAACTAAATTATAAGAAATACCATATAAAAACCAAACAAACCCCCTGCATATTTGATTCTTAGCTTAATCCAAAATCAATGGGTCCTAAGTGTGAAACTCAAGTCCTTGTGCATTCGATCCCTAAGTATTACTGCGGAAGCTGTACACTTGCAACTAGGTTTTAACTGGGATAAAAACTTGGCCCCATATCAAGTTTTGGCGCCATTGTCAGGGAATAGTAGTCTTTACCTTAAGATTTAGATCTAGGATTTAGTGTAGGAAAAATTTTCTTTCTTTTTCTTGTATGTAAATTCAGTTTTTCTAGAACTAGGAATTCAATTTTTCTACTAATATTAGACACTTAGATTTTCTTGTTTATGATTTCATTACGATATTAACACTTAGATTTAGGTTAGGAAGAGTAGAAATTTTGTGCCTATTAGGATTTATCTTTTAGTTTAGGATAAGATTTTACTTTTCCTTTTTAGATTAGGTTTTTCCTTTTATTTGATACTACCAACTTTTTCTCTTTGATTTTTTAGGAAAACCAAAGAGAAAATAGGACCATATCCTCACCATGAACACGTTTTTGAGGAGTTCCAGCCCCCATGATCATCATAAAATTTATATTTAGGAGGAGCGAAGCTACATCCTAACAAACATCAATCATGAAGAGACCGCGAAGAGCCGAAATTTCGCACCTATGGAGTATATGATCCATGTCATTTATCATGCCTTAGATCTACCACTTTGGTGTGTTATATAGACTCAATCATTTCTGGAAATCATCACAAAGTTCAGCAAAGACGAGCAGCACCTCTAATAGATCACCAGAGCATCGAGAATCAAAGATTTCGGTAGTATCTACCACATGAAGCTCGAAAATAAATCACTAATATATCTCTGGCCATCCACATCCTAATCTTTTCATGAACATCATCACATGTCAATGGCGCCTTTAAAGTGTTAACTTGAAGTTTTGGGGGCACAATTCATCAAAGATCAAAGAGAAGCGAAACAAACGTTCGAAACAGAGTTTGACAATATGAAATTCGACCTAAAGGAGAAGTTTGGAGAACTTTAAGCTAAACTACAGACATTTTAATACTCTTGAAGTCTCTCTAAATGTAGTGGAAGAGTTTATCAAGAAAAGATCACATGCACATTCCAAAGAAGATCCTCAAACCGAAGAAACTTGAAATGTGGCATCACTAGGAAGAGTGTACCAAGAGGAGCACAACTAAAGCTTCAAAGGATTGATATTGAAGACATTATGGACCTTGATTTCAAATTCAAAAGTGTCTACAACGATCTTCTGATTAAGAACATGGAGCTCGAAGGAAAAAAATAGTGAATTTGCCACAAATCGATGAAATCAACACTCATATGGGGAGATATTTAGAACTTCAAAACCTGATCATGGAATAGATAGACCATGATTCACATTCAATTCAAGTTTTAGGAGCTAAGCTTGATGACTCATTCGTTTACCTTGCAGAATATGAAGAAAAATGTGTCTTGAAGGCCTTTTAAAACTCACACGCTTTGAAGATCAACCTAAAGACCAGCAAGGAAAGTGTGTAGCCACATGATTCAAGGGTTTTTGCAGCTACTTTTTACTCCTAGTATTGTGTATTACATTCCTTGGATGAGGACACTAAGGATCCAAATTACAAAATCGAGCTAAGAAACTAGGTTTGCTCTTAAACGCGAAAACATTTTTAGACCTGAGGAGGAAGTCTTGGAAGCAGTAGGATCTTCAAAAGAATTGTCTAAATTGACTAAGGAATTCATAAATATAAACTTAAATTCACCTCTTCCATCCAAGAAGATTTCAAGTTCTCACCTCTTTTCCTTTCGAATGAACTGGAGAAGAAAGCACAGGGACCTATTCAAGATCTAAATTGATTCATTGGGAACACAAGGAAAAGAAGTCAGATGCCTCGTATCTGAGCATCCTCATCACATAAAATGTCCAGGGGTCGAGTTAAAGAGTTTAAGCAAGCGTCGTATGCCTCAAATCGTCGTGCCATCTACCTCCCACGACCGGCTGCGACACTGCCTGTGTCCAAAAGTGGCCCTACAACTCACGCCAACTGGTCAGACCTATCTCCATACCATTTTCACCATCCGACCATCCATTTCCCTAACCCGACCACCCATACCAACACCCGGACAAATATTAGCCGAGAAAAACAATCCGAACGTATCGTTTTCGCATTTTCTTGGTCGGATCAAATCATAGCTCAATTTTATCAAGAACCAGCATCCAAATAATCATAAATGCATCAAATAACAATGTTTTCCAAGGCTGATACGTTCTGGATGCAAGCACACACTTGGAGCCATATTGATTCTCAAACCGATTAAATTTTTCCAACCAAGCCAAAACAATTTTTGCCAAGTAAGAAACTATCCAAATTTCTTCCATTACTCTATAAAACCTTTTAAGAGGATTTCATGTGCTGAATGATCGTTAAAAGACCTTAAGACTCAAAGGTGAGGCTATAGAGACGATATTGCAAGAAATTGAACTATAAATAAATTTTTAGAAGGAGCATCATTTTTAATCAAAGTCAAGGTGTATTTTTACTAGAATGAGAATTATTTTGAGTCTAAAAATGTTTTGATCAAGGAAAAGCCATTCTTCAACTAAATTCGAAGGCTAAAAAATGTGGTCAAAAGGACAAAGACAACAACCTCAGCATCTCAAGAGCAATCTAAGCCAAACCAACTGTCACATTTGAGCATCCTCTTCAAATACATTCATAAAAACGTGAAAACTTGGCTGGCAGAGATGATCACTCGACTTTGGCTTAACAAAGACACAAAATCGACAAATTCGGCTTATCTGAAACTCTTATCTAAGAATTGAACCAAGTCTTACCATTGAATATGTGTATATAAAGTTGGAGTTTTAAGAAGAATAGCCCTAACAGTTTTGGAGTTGAAAACATTTCATCTTGGAGGACTGGATTGGCCAAAAACTGAATAAAACTTGGCCAAATCGAGCTCCCCCAAGCGAACAAAGCTGTCAGATTGAAGATTAACTATTAATTAGCTTATGTAGAAGGAAATTCTCAATGAATACTAGCCTTGGAATGATCTTAATCACAAACAGCCCGATGACTCACGAAAACGAGCGAAACTGAGATTTCCGCAGACAAAACTTGTCCAAATCAAATTTGGTATGAGCTTCTTCCTTCAAACATTATTTTTTCACTAAAATTTTCTATTTTGTAGTAGGTATTCAGTTTGGTCAAGGCGCTCTTCCCGAATTGCAAAAACGGACCATTGGACCTCATTTCGGTTTACCAAAACATCACATATGGCCATATCTTTCTCCATAATTTCGACCAAAAAGCTAAGTTTTCCTATCTCCTTACCTTAAACATTAGTTATATGTACCTTCCTCATTTAATTTTACACCGGGACAGTGTAATTTAAGTCTAGGAGGATTCCTATTTTTACTAATTGATGTGTTCATAATTTAACGCATATTTAGCATCATTTAGTATGTGTTTTAGTTTCATTTAGGTTGTATATAATGCATTTAGGTTGTATATAAATTTATGTGTTTCTAAGGTGAGTCTAGTTTAGGATTTAGTCTATGCATTGCATTCTTTTGCATTTGTAGGTGCAACCTTTGGATGAGCAACTTGAGAGCTTGGGATGATGGATTCTTGATGCTTAAATGGTGAAGAAACAATGAGAATCAAGAACCAAGTGAAGTGGAGAAGAGAGTATATGCAAATAATACACCATTCTGACGGCAATTGAAAGAACAAGAAGAAAAAGCTGCCCAACACAGAGGTCGATGATGGGTCACCTAAGGTCGATGTTGTGTGACCTTGGAAAATTGCTGCCAACCCAACGCAGCATCGACCTCCTAGGTCGATGCCAGGTCACCTTAGGTCAATGCTGTGTAGCATGGACGTTTTTTAAGGCGTCTAGGGCATCCTCTCTACCCCCCCTTTTAGTATAAATACATCCTCTAAGTCTCCAAGAACATTTGTGCTACCTAAGCTTGTGTTTTTTGTGTGTTCTTCTGTTTCAAAGATTGGTTTAAAGATTTGTAAACACTTTGTGCTTAAATCTTTCTAAATCATTCTTGTGTTTGTCTTCTCTTTAATCTCTTGTTCTTCCTTGTTCTTTATCTCTTTTGTCCCTTTTTCCAAAGATTTTTCCTTTCTCACAAAGTTAGGATTTTTCTTGGATCTTCTTGTGTTTCTTTGCTTTTAATCATCTCATCTCTTCTCTTCTCTTCCCTTCTCACTTTCTTCTCACTTCAAGTATGTATTCTTAAGAAGCTTGTGACACTTCTTAGATTTCCATGGGTCTTAGTGAGTAGAGAACATTAGATCTTGAGATATGATAGTTAAAGGTTAGATCTAGGGTTGTAATGAGTATTAGACTAGATATTGACATACATTCCTACTAGATCCAGTTTAGTTCTTTAAAGTTCATTGCTTGCTCAAAGACGCCTAGAAAGTGTTCGATGAAATGACTAAGAGAACTAGATCTATGTTTTTCACCTTGAGTTATAGAGTAGTTTTCCCAAAGGGACACCAACGTGTTAAATGGCTAAAATGTCTTGAGACTCACTATCACATATAGGTTTAGATAAGCAACAAACGAGAGTTGAGCCTTGTAATGTGTAGGGGTGAATAGATCTCCGTCACGAGAGTGGGTTGATCGATTATAGAGGGATCCTTTGTCTAGGAATAGCTTCGATCATCTAATAAAGTGTAGGGAAACCCATTTGCATTCTTGGATTTAATTCTAAACGATCTCCATGTCTCAAGATCGATTTCTTCCATCTTGAATCTTGCATTGGTTGTCTTGATTTTGCAAATTAGCTACTTGTTTTAACCTTGTGCTTCTTGCTTGGTTCATTTGTTGCATATGTGTTAGTTTGTTTAGGTTGTGTTTGCATTTAGTTTAATATTAAGTCTCTACCATCACCTCTCTTCGTATTTGCTTAGCTTAGGAGATATTGCGTATTCCTAGTGATTGAGTCTCTAGTTCTCGTGGGTTTGACTCTTAAGTACTACAATCGACATAGCCATATACTTGTGGTTTAATGAGGATTGTTAGTTGATTATTGTTTATAAATTTAAAACATGAAGAAGTTAATAACCAGCAAAATCTAGCCCTCATCAAGTTTTTGGCGCCGTTGCCGGGGAACTAAGTAGATTCTCATTAGGATTTCAATTTTTCCTTAGACTACGCTTTCTTTTTATGTTTTGTTTCTTTTTTTTGTTACTAACTTTCTTTTGAGTGTTTGTTCTTTTTGCAAGGTTTAACACAAGAAAGAAAGAAGATGACTTTCGACATGAACTTAATTTTGTAGGCTATGTTGGGAGAGCTTGAAAGAGGGATAGCTTGAAGCCCCACAAGCTATCAAGGAGCAAATGAGACATTCACTTCACAAGAGTATTGTCCTTATGGAGAACAAGCTCAAGAGCACAATTAATGGTATCGATCTCTCAAATGTTTCCCTTTGTCCAAAGTAGAGGAGAACCATAATTTGCTAATGTAATTTATTGAAAATTAAGAAAGGGACAAGTTTGAGAGAGAGAAGATGTTTGATGAGCTTAATATTAAGATAGATGTTTTGCACCAAGGTCTTGGGATGGATAATATTGGAGCACACATGGTGTCAACCGAGACTAATCTTACACAAGGGATCGAAGTCAATGGACGAAGATGCATTCCTTCTTATAAAACCAATGAGGAGCCAACTTCCATAGCTATTGGAGAAGGTTTTGTAGAAGGAGGTCAAGGATTGGGAAACTTCCTTAAATAAGCCAAGGAGTCCATGAAAGAACTTGAGTCACTCATTAGAAAGACATCAATTGACAATGGTGTCAAAGAATATGGAGAAGAAACCGACACCATGCCTATAATGAGTAACTCACTTACAAGCATCAAGGAGGACATTGGTGACTATTGGAAACCCCATTGAAGCACCTTGTGAAGATTTCTCACTTGTTGATTGTGAAGAAAATGAGGAAAACTCCATTAACATGAAAACAATTCAAGCAAAGAGGAAATAACACTAGAAGACATCTATTTTACAAAAGAGGAAGAAGAGATCATAGAAGAATTCGAGAAGCTCTTTGGATGTTCTAGTGATGAGATTTAAGTGCCAAGCTTGAAATGGATGAGGAAAAGAGATGAAGTATTTCATCCAAAGAAAAAGAAGATGTGTGATCCATTCCTAAAGAGGAGACCAAGGGCGAAGAGCCTAAGGAGAAAGAAAGTGTAAACTTTGAAGAACCTTCAAAAATATTTCAAGAAGAAGAATCTCCTATGGTATAACCCTTTGACAAGTATCTAACCGCAATCTCCATGAAAGAAGAAAGGAGACTAAATGATCCAAGATGAGTATGAGCCGAGTGATCCATGGTCTCATCAAGGGAACCTAAAAGGAAAGTCATGGTAAGGGACTTTAAACAAGGCGCACTTGGGAGGCAATCCCATGAATATCCTTTTTATCATGCTTTTAATTTAAGTCTTTTATTTTGGTTGTGTCTTGGTTGGCTTGAAAATGTATTTAGGGGAGTTAGAAGCTTCTAGCCCTTTGAGTTGAGCTTAATTGTTTAAGATGCTTTCTAATTCTAATTTGCTAATGATGATTTAAATTTGATTTAGACACTTGATCAGGGATGCCTAAGAGTAGTGTTTATGCATGAATTTGTTTCGTGTGGTATTATATTAGCATTGGATTGGTTCATTTGATCTAAGCTTTTGGATAAATTGCTAGTTTCTAAGTTACTTGTTTGAATCCATGAATAATTTGAAATAGATATAACCTAGGAAAATGTCTAGCTCTAGAATTTGAGTTTGATTTTTTCTTGAAAAATGGATTTAGCTTGAATGCTTACGAAAACAATTGTCGATTAAGCTTGAGTTTAGAAGTTTTCTTTTGAATAATTTTGCTCAGTTGACTTGAGTAGAACCAATTAAGTATTGACTTATGTGCTTGAATGGATTATGGTTTACACTCCTTCTTGGCAAATCATTCGGTTTTTGTCATCTCCATCAATACTTACATTACCTATTCTCTTTTTAGGTACCAAACTCACATCAAAAACCAATAGGAAAAACACATGGGAAGATACTCAAAGAGAACAAAGAAGCTTCCAAAGGCATCCTTCTTCAAAAGCCGACCCCAAATCCTACGCTTCATCCTCTAGGCACTCATACATATGAATTATCAAAAGGTACGCCTACAAACCATTGTGAATACCATTGCATATTTTCCTTTTTATGTGTTTTTTAAAGGGTCACTTTCACGACTTAGGATTCACTGAGACGGTGAAGTTTAAGACTGGGGGAGGGTCTTAGTACTAATTATGTTTTGAGTTGTGATGTTTTCTCTTTCTTCATGCATATATGAGTCTTGCATTGTAAATATGCATATTTTGCGAAAAACAAAAAACAATTTGAATCTCTTTTTCAAATCATGGCATATAGATTGCTTCCATTTCTAAATACTTAGGTTGTTAAGAGCATATAGAATTGCATTTTGTAGATAATCATGTAAACTTATTAGATAGATACGATATCTCCTAATTTGTAGGAGATATCGATGAACTCCATGTATAAATATAAAGCTTAGGGGTTTGGAGAGAGGATCCAAAAAACCCTACGCTTAAGATAATAACACACACATCTTTCTCATCTCTTTTGCTTAGACCGCAACATCAAACACACGCATCCATTGTCTTCCAGCTTCCGTAGTGCTTTCTAAAGAACATCCCAAAATCACCCATAACAGAACCGACATTGCCACTTTTATGCATGGATTAGGAAGCCATTGGAGAAGCATGGGAGAGATTTGGGTGTTATGTGTGCAGATGCCCGCATCATGGTTTCAAAAAAGGTAGCCTACTATTAATCTTCCACCGAAGGGTCTATGGTCAATTTAGAATTCATATGAACATGACAAGTAATGGGAATTTTTCTATCTTATCAACATAGTAAGGTGAGAAGCTACCATTATTATAATGCCTTTGAGAACAACTCTAGAAAGAATGATAAACACTGTGAAATGACGAATGTGTAGATTGAGAAACTTGAAAAGGTTTGTATAGAAGCGATGATGCACCCAAAAGAGAAAGATTCAACTAAACAAGCTCCAAGAGACAAACAAGAGGAAGTTAATTATTTTTAAGAAGGGATCCAGGAGAACTACTCCCAAGAATATTCGACAAGAAGAGTACATGAAGAGAAACCTTCTATCGACAAAAATCAACATAAGAAAGATAAGATTTATACCATGTTAAAGAATCTTTTTCTTGGGAAAGAAGATTTCGAAAGGGAAATCATTGAGAAACATGAGATGACCAACCATAAGACATATAAACATTTCATGGAGTTAAAAGAAGTGTATGAAAATCATGTCTCTCATGCAACCATCCATGTAGGAATTTCAAGAAGGAAGACTTCCCGGAGAGTGTGAAGTAAATCCTAAAGAGTTATGCCATGACATCACTTTAAGAAGTGGGTAGCAATTGCCACAAACGACTCAAAAGGAGAAGCCAAAAGAGGATGAGGAGCAAGTTGACTAGGTTTCTATGGAAAAAGAACTTCAAAAAGATAACCAAGTAGAGGAGACTCCTAAGAAGCCTAAAGGTAACCCAAATCAACAAGAGAAAACTACAAAAATAGTAGCTTTTCCACGTCCAAAAAAGTAGAAAAAGCTGGAGTCAACCGACACCGATATTCTCATTGATCAATTGAATCTAATATTTCTGAAATGTCTTAAGAAACAAATCCTTGAAGAAAAATATAAGAAGATCAAGGATCATATGGGAGATATCATGGTCACAATATCATTTATGGATTGGTGTCAATATATCTGATTGTGTACAAGGTTTGTAAGGATAGAGTCACCAAAAGAAGGAGGATCACCACATTGATGATGATGATGGACCAAAAGGGTAGTGAATCTACTTAAAACACAACACAACTTATAAAACCTCTAAAGCCATAGTCAATTCCCAAGAATGGTGATTCCGAGAAATCCATAAAACCTTGCTCATTTTGTGAGAAAGTTGAACAAGATGCCTTATGTAATGCCAAGACTAAGGAGAATGTGATTTAATGTGATAAGAACAAGAATGAGAATATTCAGGATTTGAAACAAAGCTCCCCACCCTCGCTGATTATTCATAAAAGACAACACTTCCTTGTGCAATCCCAAGTGTGATAAAAGATATTGGAATAAAGAAAGTGTCTCTCAAACCAATATGGGAACCGAAATTCTCACTGTCAATGTTATGTGGTTCACGGACTCTGTTAGCCAAAGATCAACAGATCGAGACAGCGAATTAGCGAGTTATCGAGTAAGAAATACGAAAGTTAAACTGCGAAGATAATAAGACAGAAATCGTGAGAAAGTTAGATAACAAAATACGAAATACGAAATATAGTGCGAATTGATATGAATTAACGATGAACAAGTGACAGGATTCGTAAGACAGATTATCGTGAGCGAATACAAAGTAAAAATGAGATGGATCTAAAGTGTGCAGAAAGCGTAAACAAAGAAGCTAAGGGTCTTATTCGAATTTCGTGATCGGAGCGTGCGCAACCGGTGTTTAAGCCGTGGCCGCAAGATCTGTTGGTGACGATTACCTAGAACTAAGACGCTAACTCGTAACCTA
>OVAN01003680.1:219-28213 GCA_900406275.1 Anastatica hierochuntica
GAAAAGGTGGCAGAAGCCAGTATCTTTTTCGCCCTCCTTGAGTTTCGATCTCGCCAGCGCGATCTGGAAACTATGCAAGTAGGCTTTCGGGTCGGTGGTCCCATCATAGGTCGGAATTTTCACCTNTGTAAGCTTTCGGATCGGTGGTCCCGTCATACGTTGGGATCTTCACCTTTTTGGGATTTGAGATCTTCGCGTTTGTAATGCGAGCAATGAAAGGAGTCTTTCGAGCCTCGTCGAGGAGTCGATCGATCTCTGGTGCAGCGCTGGTCGCGTGATGGATCTGCGACTTTACAACTTTCACATCTGCCGCAGTTTTGGCGATGTAGTTGCAGAGATCATCGAGATCGTGAGTGGCGCTTTTGCGAGAAGGCTTGCGTGTTCTGTTAGAGACCCTAGCCTGCTCTTCAACCTATTCTTGTTGCTCAACCCAGAGGACGTTTTCTTCTTCCTCTGTCATGGGTTCATCGAGCCGAGAACTGCGGCGAGTTTCGCGACCTCTAACCCTTCTCGGGTGTATGTCAGCATCCTCATCCGTAGGGTCGGAGTGATCACTGAAGTCCAGGTCGATCCGCTCAGCCTCATGTTCCTCCGTTTCTTTTTCAAGAGCTGGAAGGTCATTCACGCCAGCACGAGTTGCGACAGGTGTGATCTCATCGGGATTTGGTTCCGATGGTTTCTCCTGCGCGTCCCGGAGTGCTCCAGACGGACTCGCGAAGTTGAGCCTTCTTCTGCGGAGTCTGGTTGCTCCACGCGGAAGGATGTTTTTGGTTCTCGCGGTTAAGGCCTCGACCTGTTTCGNGAATCTCCTTGAATGCCGCGATGTTTGGGTCAGCATTGACCACGGTGATGTTCGTTGTCGGAGTGATTTCAACGGTGTCGTCGGCGTTACCGCCTTCACGAGCTGGTTGGTTGTTATATTTGTCGGTGTTCATACCTAATCTGTTGTTTGATGTGAAAGATATCGTGTGTGTCGCGTGTGTCCCCTCCTTCTAGCGCCAAACTGTGCGAGCCAAAATTCTCACTTTCAATGTTATGTGGTTCACGAACTCTCTGTAACCAAAAATCTACAAATCAAGCAATGAATACGAAAGTTAATGGATAAAGAATACGAGACTTAGATGCGAGAAAAGATCAAACAAAAAGCGTGAGTAAAATGAATATGCGAACAGTCTGCGATATTTAGGTTAACAAGATTCGTATGACGAAATTGAGATGAATAGCGAAGTAAAGACAATAGTTAACAGATTGCGAAGCGAGATATGTAAAACGACAGTAAAGTAACAGGATTCGTAATGAGAAACGGTATGAACACGAAAAGAGAATCGTGGATCAAAACATGAACGGATACGAATAACAACAATCGAAACACCCAGATAACGAAGAAAGTATAAGGGATCTTATTCGAATTCGTGGTATGAGCATGCGAAACCGGTGTCAAGCCGTGGCCGCAAGAACTGTTGGCGACAATTACCTAGAACTACAACGTAGACTCGTAACCTAGTTGAGACGCAGCTCGCTAACGAAAACAAAGTAAGAACCNNNGCACCCTTTATATAGGTCTTCGTGGGCTTGGCTCGTTTCCTTTTTCATCCCCGATTTGTGCATATCTTCTCGTGGAAATATTCCCTTTCCCCGATTCACAATTCACTTAAACATCAATTTCCATTTGCTTAAGATAAATTTCTTATTTAGGATTCATTCATGCATTCAATTGAACACTTTCCAGGCGTTAAACAACTTAAGATCAGAAACTAAGTGATCAAGTTAATTTTAGCATTAAGAACAATCTTAGATGAAGATCTAATTGATTAAATCCCTGATCATACAATTAGATGTCAACAATTCATGTAATCTCTATGTGAGAACCCTAAACCCAACAAACGAACTACTCACTCATGCTTATCGAACAAACACAGATCAAATCAGAGAGAGACATGATTGTATTGATCAAAAACAAAAGAAAAATGTTCAAAATTCTTCTCAGATTCGAAGTAGGGAAGGTGATTCTTCTCCCCAAGGTGACAAATCTCTCTCTTAGCTCTCAAAGTTAGAAAAACAACATAATAAAACTAAAATGACGAGTCTAGGTTTTGATATGTAATCTGGTTCTCGATAAGTTCGGTTTGGTTCTTGTAAAATTGGCCTGCAAAAGTCGAGACAAGGATCGATCGATCCTGGACAATGATCAGTCGATCCCTGTCCTTCTGCCAGGATATTTCTTCTCTTCATAAACACTTTCTTCGATGCTTTAAATTCGTCCAAAGTATGATCTTTCTGCACATTCAAGCTCGATACATGTAAAAACACTAAAGAGCACAAAACCGCTCCAAAGAGAGCAAAATACATACTAAAAACCATGTTTTTCGACTAAAAACCGAACTAAAAACCTATAAAATACTAACAAATCAAATCCCCCAGACTTGAGTATTTGCTTGTCCTCAAGTAAATGAAACGAAGATTAAGCCTACGGGAAAAGAAGTTTGAAAGTAGAATGGACCTTATGCTATCAGTAGACCTTACTCTGCACTTCTTTCGCTGACCACTTAGACTCAGGACAATTAGAACATTCTCCCCTAATATCTCTGCATGACCTCCGAAGCCCATCCTTACTCCAAAATCTGAACCTACAAACTTAACATTCATGTTAATAACTCTCTACATTCATTCAAGATAAGCGTGAAACTTTTTCACCAAAGAACTCGTAATCAGAAATTAAGGCTAGGTATTCAAGACTTCTAGTGGTGAGACTTAAAGTGTTTCGGGTATCGAATATGCGCTAGGATGCAAAGCATTATGCAAAATTGCAGTAGAGAAAGAGTATATTGATATCCATGTCCCCTAACTACCTAAGTACAAACCACCAAGCAAATGTAAACCAAATACGAGCAATCTTCAGGGTGCATTCTAACAATAAAATAATATGCAAATGCTAATTTCTAAACTAGATATGAAGAAATAAAGATGAATTTTCATTTTTTTTAATATATACACAAAAATCTGGTAAAAATTAGCAATACAATGACGTTTTTAATTTTAAAATACCCATACAGCACGAAGAAATGCAAAATATCCATCTAAACCTCTAAAATATCCAACACCGAGAAATCAGACACTCACAACCGTGTCTAAACCACCTAATTTGTTCAATCCTACCTAAGTAATTAGAAGGATCATGTCTACCTTATTCTCTCCATTGTTTTTACACATGTATGCATATACGATCAAAAAGAAATGCATGAAGATTCAAGGAGATAAGGTAAAGGTGTGTCAGACTAAAGATGAGTCTGGTCACTCAGGATTACATAAAAGAATGGTAGAAAAATGGGGATGTAATCCTGAATGATGGGTTTGAATTCCTGATTTCAAGTTCCTAGATCAAAGTAATTAAGTTCATTAGTAGGCCAAATAAATAGAGTTAATAACATTTCATACAAAAGCCTGAGTACAGAAGATTTCTGGTGGGGAGTTTGGTCATGCGTTATTCCGGTTTGCCTACGTTAATAGCTCAAGTGAAATGGTCAATGTGAATATAAATAAAGTGCAATGCGCACAGATAATAGTCTGAAATCATCATAAAGCATAAACAATCCATACAACAAACTAAATTAAAAAACATAAAAATAACTCAAACAACACACCAAAAGAAAAAGAAAAGCATAAGTAACCTCCCCCAAACTTATCTCACACCGTCTCGGTGTGAAAAAAATTCAATGAAGGGGTAAATAGCATATAAGAAGAAAAATCCAAATAAAAAGAAAAATAAAATGAAAATGTAATGAAAAATGAAAGAGAAACTATTGAGGTGCTCGGGAAGTGCTAGGCCTCCATCCTGGTATGGCTCTAGGACGTTTGCTTGCATCTCCGGAGGCGTAGTATGCTCTCCTCTTGGAGCGCTCCTCGCTCCGTCTGGCCTCCTCTCTCGCGAGGGCCTCGCAAGTCTCTTGAGTCTCCTGATCGTCAAACTCCTAACTCTCAGTCTCCTCATCATCATCATCTGCAATAACTGCAGGAACTGGTGGCGCTCTGCACCTGATAGCATCCTCACGTACAAAGCTGCAAGGAGAACAAGAAAGTAATCTCCTTATCCTGGAGAGTCCTCAAAGTAATCTCCCTATCCTGGAGAGTCCTCTGGCGAAACGCAACATGAGAGAACTCGTCCTCTGATGACTCTGAACTGTCCAAGCTTTGAACTCCACAGCTGAAGCAGCAGGTGGCAGTGGGGAGTCGAGCTCATAGGTATTGAAATCCTTCGGAAACAGCTCCGCAATCTCAAGATCAGTAGGCGTAGCAGGTGGAGGCAAATGAGCCTCATAATTAGCATCATCAGCATCATGGTACCCAGTTGGACTTGAAGAACCCTTCTTAAAAGAAGGGGGACAGGGGCAAAGACACTCCGCATGAGGTAGAAACTCAACTCCCTGTGAATCAGAAAGAGATGTCAAATCCGGGCATGAAAGCTCAATGTAGAGAGACCTCTGTTGGTGGTCTTGGAAGTGGTAGATGAATGGTATTGAGTTGTCTATGGAGTACTTCCAGGAGGAATCTAGAATGGCGCAATCAACGAGATGCTTCCCATCGAGGAAACCATAAAGAGGTCTCTCGTTGTGATACATCTTCACTTGCTTGGGAAGCCTGAACTGCACTCTTTAGTGACCGGTGAAGTCGAACCTGACAAAACGCAGAAGATGGATAATAAGAGCACCCGCAGCAAATGACTTCTTTTCAGAAGCCACCACCTTGAAGAAGGCGAACATGTCAGCTACTACCGCGACCATGTTCAGATCCGTAGCCGCCACATAATGGATCTGAGCTCCCAAATCCCATGTATGTGTAACGCTAATAAAGAGAAGACCCAGCTCATCGTTGGTCACAACAACCTGGATAGACTTGGCGTATATGTGAGAGCTAAGTACCTTGGCCGCAAGGCAAAGAACAAGACTGCAGATATGCAACTGCTTAGCGCTCTGAGAGAAAAATTGCCCAGCAACAATATAGTCCCAAAACTCAGTGGACCTCAGCAAAGTTGGTAAATAAGTACCTCGGCCCTGTGCAAAACCAAAAACTCGAGCCAAGTCCATGAGAGGAATAGAGTGAAACTGACCCTGCACAATGAAGAAGAATGTGCCTTGGTCCGCTACCGGGTTGTCCAAATTCGAAAAGACAAGGCATGTAGAGGCCAAAAAATCCCGACAAAGCTCGGGGTAGACATGCTCCTAAAGCTCTAGCAAGCTTCGGAGTTCCATCCTGTCTAAAAGATCGTAGAAATCCTGTTGAATACCAAATGCCTCTAGGAGTTCGTCATCAAGCAACTCGAGTCCTCGGGAATGTGATGTGTCCCAAGTCTTGCAGAAACTACGAGTCATACTCGTCCCATTCCTTGGTTACATAATAGTTGGCGGGGATGTGTGAGATGGCTTCGTTTAAACCGCTGATGTAGATTGGAGCTAGACGGATTCCTCGTCTTTTGAACATCTCCTATATTGCTCTACCCATAACCTTCAAATTTGTGAAAACTTATCGGATAGAAAGATAGAGCACAAAAATCTCTTGAGATTTGGCTAAAAATCACTCATATCCGTGAAGTTTTGAGCGAATTCGAGATTTTGTGTGATTTTTTTCGTTTTGAAAGTAAAAGAGTTATGGGAGAACATACCTGAAGTCGTGTTAATATGCTATGAAATTGGGACAAGGATCGATCGATTCTTGTCCTTCTGTTTTGGCACAAAATAAGTCGGGGATTGATCGATTCTGGGGCAGGAATCGATCGATCCTTGTCCTTCTTTTTGAGAGGCTTGTTTCCTGCAGTATTAAAGCTAAAAACACGAAAAACGTCAAAAGCACCAAAAGCCAAAACACAAAAACGAAAAACACTACAAAACTAGCTAAAATGAAAAAGAAAACTACCTACTGGGTTGCCTTCCACTCAGTGCTTGTTTAAAGTTTCGAGCCTGACTGTAGTGCAAATGGATCAGTCTAGAATAGTCTTGGAACTCGCTCCAAAGCAAGTTCCACCATAAAAAATCTTCACCTGAAGGATGTTGTTCATCACTTTCTTCATAGAAATGTTGCCCTTCTCTTTAAACTCTAGTGTGAGGATGTCCCTGACCTTGGAGAACAGTTTAAATTTCCCTCTATGCATCACCTTGTACTCAATTACACTTCCGTCGCATCCTTGAGGGATCAAGGTCAACTCAGAATCCTCCTTAATCGCGTGCTCTTTCTGTTTCACCTTCTTTTTAGTTTTGAGTTTTCTCACCGTAGAATGAACGTCTCCATCCAGGACTTCTTTGACGTCGTTCTTTTTAGCAATCTCCAATGTGTCTTTACTCAATAAACCATGCTCATCGTCAATTTTTTGATGAGGAAATATGAAACGAATTCTCAGCGTAAGGCTACTCCACAGACTCCTCAACCACATTAGTCAATATGTCTACCCAAAATGTATGCACATCAGTGGTAGGTTTCTTCGTCGACTTTTCGAAGTTGAAACACACATCCAGTTTCCCCAACTGCAGATCAACTTAACCATTCTGAACATTTATCATCGCTCGAGCAGTGGATAAGAAAGGTCTACCAAAGATGATAGGATCCTTGGGTTCTTCGTCGAGCTCCAAGACTATGAAATCAATATATACATAGCCTTTGCCAACACCAACAAGAATGTTATAGACAATACCTACTGGCCTTCGAACTGATCTATTAGCAAGTATCAAAAGGACCTAGATCCTCACGTTTCTCTGGCGTAATGTTATGTATAACTACGGTAAACTCTGCAGTAAGCACTAACATACCCTATTCTAAAGTCAATGTATCTGAGAGAATCTCCTTCATGTACCTTTTAAGAGAAGGTACCATCTTGACTGCTTCTACGAAAGGCAATCGCACATGTAATTCACCGACTAGATTCTTCAACTTCTGATACTCGCATTCCTTGATATTTTTATGGGGTCTAGAAGGCTACAGAGGCTTGGAAATATAAGGCGGGGGCGTTACATAGTCATCTTCAACCGCTAATTGCCTCGTTTTATCATTAGAGTCTGGTATGCTCACGCCTGGTCAAGGATCAATCGATCATTGGGCAGGGATCGATCGATCCCTGTCCTTCTTTCCAGAGGCGTTTAAAGTGGAAATTGACAAGGATCGATCGATCCTAGGGCAGGGATCGATCAATCTATGTCCCTTTATTTTGGACGAACCTTTTGCCTCTTCTCCAATTTGCATTGTAATAGCATTGCAGTATTCCTTCGGATTCTTCTCCGGTTTTCCTGGAATGACGCTAGGTGGAGCTCTGTTGCTTGCATAAGTCTAAGCAACCTGTGTTTCCAGCAATTTCATGTGAGTTCTCAATGTCTCGAACTTCCCATTGAATTCACTATACATGCTATCCACTTTCTGATTCAAGTCTGCGGAGGACTTTGTCTTATTTTCCAGGACTTGCTGCAACATTTTCTTCAGCTCACTATCTTGAGAAGACGTAGAAGATTGTCCCTGGTTCTGATTCTGATAACCCGACTGATAGTTGTTATGGAATCTTCCTGAACCAAGCTGCTTCTTTTGATAGCAACTGTTTTCGAAACCATTACTCTGATTCTTGTTCTATTACCTGGAGTTGAACACACTTTGATTATGTTGGTATGGCTTGTTCTGGAATTGGTTTTGTTGGTCGAAACCTCTATTATCAAAGTTCCCTTGACCTTCAATGTAATTCACGTCTGCTTATCCACCATTCAGCTCTTCAGACATGAATTCGTGATACATCTGTCCCAATTTATGCTCTTGTAGCAAAGGTGCATCATTCTGTTCCCCAACAAAATGTACTCCTTGCTTTTATCTTCTCATTAGCTCATCGAGCTTTGATTGCAAAGCGTCGATTCTCTTCGCATCTAATGATACAACACCTCTACCGCGATCAAAATCAGATCTCTGATTAGCTTGGCTATTCGCCATGTTATTCACCAGCGTATAAGCTTCTTCTACAGTCTTAGTCATGAAGTCACCATTACTCGCAGTGTCCATAACATTCTGATATTTCTCCTCAACTCTCTTGTTGAAATTGTTGAGGAGATTCCAATCTGTGAAACCATGATGAGAACAATCATTTTGGTACTCCTTGAATCGCTCCCAAGCTGCATGAAAACTCTCAGAACCCAACAGGTGAAATCCAGCAATCTTGTTTCGGAGAGACATATATCGCGACTTTGTAAAGAAATGCCTAAGAAAGGCAGCTTTGATCTCGTCACATGTCTTCAAAGAGTCAGGCTCTAGATTGTTGTACCATCTCATAGCCTTGTCATTCAGTGAGAAAATGAATAACTTGCATTTCAGAGCTTGAGCATGTACTTCGTTATGTTGGATAATATTGCAGATGGCTTCAAACTTTTCCAAATGGTGCATTAGGTTCTCAGATGGCATCCCATGAAATTGATTCTGCTGCACCAAGTTAATGAGACCAGTCTTGATCTCAAAATCTCTTCTCTCTATGGGAGGCGCACAAATCCCAGCACGATTCACATAGAAAGCCTCATGAGTATTATACTGCGCCAGATTCACCCTTTTTTGAGGTTAATTAGCGCGTTGTTGCCCCCACAACTGCAACATTCTGCTAGCCAATTTGCTGAACACGAGCATTAACACCACCTTCAGCAGCTGGGTCAACTCCTAGAAGGACTCCAGGAAAGAGAGGATTTTGATGGACTTGAAGGTTCTCCATGTTGTTACCCATGATTTCTGCGAACTCAAACTCCTAAATAATCTCCAGCAACTTCTCTTTCTTCTTCTTTCTCTCTAGACGCCCAGGTTCCGACTCAAAATCGAGAAGATTTGCGATTCCTTGGCTTCTAGTATGAGGTTTGTTCATGCACCTGAAAGCACAAAAACAAAGAAGAAAAAGAAGAGATTAAACAAACTCAATAAAAATGCCTTAGGCACGCAATGATCCTAAGTTCTAAGACGACCTATTGGTCCCCGACAACGACGCCAGAAAACTTGATAGCTCAGGTTTTCGCCCGAGAAAACACTACAAGCGTACAGTTGAATACGTTGTAGCGGTTCGAGATCGGACCCATAAAGACCAAAGGTAGCACAAAGAATTTCATATCAAACGCGGGCTAAAGCGAAAAGGATGTTTTGGAAAAGATGCAATAAATCGAAATTAAGAAGCAAAAAAAGTAAACAAATGACTACGGGTTGTAAATCAATCAAAGAAGAGTTGGGTATTGGGTACTCTCAGGGAAACATATCATTGTTGATTCAAGGAACAAGTTTTAAACAACCTTGAACTCAAACACTAATATAGAATTGATCTACTTCCATAGTATCAATTCTCTATGTATTAGAAACCTTGAGACTATCTTACCTTGACTCTTGGATTCTAATAATGCATTCTAAACAAGTTTGATAGGTTCAAAATTCACTTAAACATCAACTTCCATTGGCTTAAGATAAATTGCTCATTTAGGATTCATTGAGGCATTTAATCGAACAATTTCCAGGCGTTCAACAACCTAAGATCAGAAACTAAGTGATCTAGTTAATTTCAGCATTAAGAACAATCCTAGATGAAGATTCAATTGATTAAATCCATAATAATACAATTCTATGTCAACAATTCATGTAATCCCTATGTGAGAACCCTATACCCAACAAACGAACTACTCGCTCATGCTTATCGAACAAACACAAATCAGATCAGAGAGAGACATGATTTTATTGATCAAAAACAAAAAGGGTTCAGAAATCTTCTGAGATTCGAAGTACGGAAGAATATATTTCTCCTTAAGGTTACAAATCACTCTCTTACCTCTCAAAGTCAGAAAACAGCATTATAAAACTAAAATCACGAGTCTAGGTTTTGATATGTAATCCGGTTCTAGATAATTTCGGTTTGGTTCTTGTAAAATTGGTCTGCAAAATCAAGACATGGATCGATCGATCATGGAAATGGATCGATAGATCCCTATCCTTCTATTAGGATATTTCTTCTCTTCACAAACACTTCCTTCGATGCTGGAAATCCGTCCAAAATACGATCTTTCCGCACATTCAAGCTCAATACATGTAAAAACACTAAAAAACACAAAACCGCTCCAAAGAGAGCCAAATACATACTAAAAGTCATATTTCTCGACTAAAAACCGAACTAAAAACCTATAAAATACTAACACATCACAACTTCAAATGATAAGTGGCAGTGATTTATTATGTGATGGACAATTCATGCATGTAAGATGTTGTACTCACATTCTTTATCTCATTGTGAAAGAATGTTTAGAGATGTTTTGCATAACATTTGGGAAAGCATAATATATGTGAAAGCATCGCAGTCAAGGGAGAAGCCATTGCTGCATGTGTAGAGAGGGTATAGATTAAGAGTATAGCAGGTTTGTCACTTGATGTTTCTATTAGATGAAATTTTACATATGAAATGCTAGCTAGAGCATCAAAATTCAGGAGGGCATTTGTTAGCATGGGAAATTTTGAGATAAACTACAAGTCATTGCCTACTAAAGATGAATGAAATCATCGAGAAAAAATCTGCGGGTTATTGAAACCATTTAGTGTCATTACCACTCACTTTTCAGGCTTGAAATATCCAACTTCTAATGTATACTTTACACAAGTATGGAGTATTCAACTACTACTAAAGAAATTTGCTATATGTGATGACAATGTTGTGAGAGAAATGACTATAGGTATGAAGGTTAAGTTTGACAATTATTGGGAGGACTATAGTCTTATTTTGGCTATGGGAGAAATTCTGGATCCTTCTACTTTTAAGTTAAAAGCTAAAGAACATGAGGATAATTTGAAATTTTTATATAAAGAATATCAAATCAGGTCTCATGCAAGTTCTTTAATTTTTTTAGGGACAGAAACTCCACATGAGCTAGTTACATAATCTCCAGTTGAAGATGATTAATATAATTTAAGTATCGTCTTAATTATCTGATGGATTTTTTCTTTATATGTGAATGTATGAATCTGTCTGTATCATTTGGTTGTGAATTGTATATGTCTTTGTTTATATTTATTTCTGAATTGTCTTCTCATTAAAGAAGTGCAAGTTTTGGTTGCAATCTGTTTGTGAATTGCTATATGCTCATATGTTTGTGAGCTGTCATATGCTTTGTTGCACTTTGTTTGTGAATTGCTATATGCTCATATGTTTGTGAACCGACATATGGTTTGTTGTAATCTGCTTGTGCTTTTGTCTCACTTTTAAAATGATGCATCATATTGTATAATTGAACATGATCTCTTTGAACTAGAAAGAAGCATGCGAGACTAGGAGTTGGTGTTTCCAACACAAAGACTCATTGGGATATCTACTTAGAAGAATCGAGACTAGAAAGGGCTTCAATTCAAGATTTAGACATTTTGGGCTCTTGGAAGGAAAATCAAGTTTGACTTGGTGAATTAGCTTCTTGACTCATGATGTGCTTAGTATTCCAATAACTACAGTAGAATCGAAATCAGCTTTTAGTATTGGATTACGGGTATTAACTCCATATAGAAATCGCTTACTCCCAAAGAACATTCAAGCTCTACTTTGACCTCGAAATTGGCTACAAGGTTTTGCAGAATATGAAGGTGAAACTTTAAGATTAACATACTTATTTTGTAACTAGTATTCTCTTCAATAGATTTACATTCTTTGTTATAGGTACCATAGTAGACTCTGATGAAATGGTCAATCATTCAAAAGCATATCAAGAAAAAGAAAACTAATGAAGATGACAACGATTTTTTGAAGTGATGAACTTATGACTTAGTTTCATTTTTGTTTAATGTTATGAAACTTATGACTTATGAATCTACCATATTTGTTTTGTTTATTTGTTTTATAAATGACAAACTAAAATGTTTTTGTTTATTAAAATGAATCAGTGTTGTTTCTTTGTTATTTATTCTAGTATTAAGCTTTGGTTACACACATAACTACAATGGCTTAAATGGGCCAAATGTGTTGATATAATTTTAATGGGTTTACATGGACATGACTCAAATGGGTTCACTATCTAAACGGGTTCTGACAAATTAAATTTATACAAGAAAGGTTTAAACGAGCCTAACGGGCTTGGTCGACCCTTATTAACATCACTACCAATGACAAAGAACCCTCACATGATGGAAGACTTTCCTCACCATATCCATAGAAAGAAGAATGAAACCTTTCGGGATCGTTTTCTTTTCTTGATCTAGGGCTTTCACCATTTGGATTGTCAACGGTTCGTAGGCTAATGATTTTGACCCACTTCTTATGTGACTGACATCTTACATTTTTCTTTGGATGATGTACAGAGGTAAAGTTTTCGACCATCGAGACAAGAGCTGAAGGTGCAGCAAAGATCCTCGAATTCCCAAAAGTCATCGATCAATAGAGTTCTTGATTAGCGAATATAGCCTTAGCTTGAGTTTTGATGTAGAGAAATATTTGGATAATTTCTAAATATCTTAATCATTTATTTTATCAAATAAATAATATCCTTTTGTTATTTTAATGTTTCTAAGGTTTTGAGATTATATTGAAGGCTTTTAATAACTTCTAAGTTTATCTTATTTTCCTACAAATAGAATCTAGAAGCATATAATTGTATTCAATTTTGAGAGATTTAATAAAAGAGGTTTTTCTCAGATTCTTGTGTTCATTTGCTTAAATTCATCAAACAAAAACATGTCCCAAGAAAGGATTCTCTTGAATCCCTTGGTTGAGTTGTAGGTTCCAATTGATTCTTTAGAATCCATTGGACAAGCTGTTTATCGTAGCTTCAACAACATCATTTGGTATTATATATGTGTGTCCTTTGATTCCTCAAATCGAAGACCAATTCTGGATGTCATGTTGATTGGCAATTGTAACATCTATTCCTTTACAGATGAAAGTCTGTTCGAAGAAACTTATAAAGAGATCTTTGGAGATTCGATCTATGATGATTATGAAGAAAAAGAAGTTTTGGTTATCAATTTCGTTTTCTTCTAGAGATTATTTTGAAAACTAGATGCGTTCAAAACTCAGGCGTCTGACGTTTTTGGAATTATTTGTGATAAAACAGATCCTCTACAAATTTTGAATATGATATATTATGTGAAGATTTGTGGGAAATTTCTTTTCGTGCAAATTTTTGAGAAAATATGGATCGTGCATATATTAGGCAAAATCGTATTTTCAGAAATTTTCTTCCGAATTTACAACATACAAAATTCGGAAAAAACTATATTCGTGTAATTCTGGTGCTCAAATCCCGTATGAAGATTCGAGGATGGATTTTCCCTGGACAACATTTTGGAATTGAAGACGACGATCAAGATTCGAGGACGAATTTTCTTCGATCTGGAAAGATTGTTGCAAAGAGATATTAAGATTATTTCCAAATTTCTTAATTAGTTATTTTATCAAATAGATAATATCCTTGTGTTGTTTTATTGTTTATATAAGGTTTTGAAGATTATCTTTAAGGCCTTTTAGTAGGCTTTATGGTTATCTTGTTTCATATAAGTAGACTTTATAAGCCTATAATTGTATTCAGTATTGAGAGACTTAATAAAATAGAGTTTTCTCTTATTTCTTATGTTAATTTGATCAAAATTCATCAAACAAGAAGCGTGTAACAAACAAGGATTCTCTTCAATCCATTGGTTGAGTTTGCAAGTCACAGTCGATTTATTAGTTACCATTGGATGAGTTGTTTATGCATCAGCTCCTCAATCGAAGATAAGTAATGGATGTCATGTTGATTAGCAGTTGCAACATCTATCTCTGTACAATGAAAGTCTGTTTGAAGAATATTATGAAGAGATCTTTAGTGCTGTAATCTATGAGGATTATGAAAAAAAAAATTTGGTCATCAATTTTTTCCTAGAGATTATTTAGAAAACCAGATGCATGAAATATTCGGGTAGCTGCCGCTTTTTTAAATATTTTTAAAAAGCTGATCCGGGCAAATTTTAGTTATGATCTATTTTGTCAAGATTTTTGGGAAATTTTTTCAATTCAAATTTTAGAGAAAATACGGATCGTGCAAATTCCAGGAAGCATCATATTTTAAAAAAATTTCTTCCGAATTTGTACCGTGCGACATTTGGGCAAAAATATTTTCGTGCAATTTTGTTGTTGATATTTCGATTGAAGAGTTAACGGATTTTGGTTGAGCGACATTTTGGAATTGAATACCATTATCAAGATTGATGAAGAATCTTCTCCAACCCGGAGAGAATGAAGCAGAGAGATCCAAATATCTTAATTATTCATTTTTCAAATAGATAATATCCTTTTGTTTTTTTAGTGTTTATCTAGGGTTTTGAGATTATCTCTAAGACATTTTTAATAGTTTTTACGTTACTTTTCTTTTCCTATAAATAGACGTTATAAACTAAGTGAATCCCCTTAGTTTTTCCCATTTCTAAAACCTTAGGTAAACCTATGCCGTTTTTCGAGAGGAAAGAAACTTACAGTTTTTACCAACATACAAACCACACACACACCCGAGACTACCCACAGCTTAGTAGATCAATGTTTGGTTTTCCCCTACGTTGGCTCCTAGTTCCGCTCTCTCTCGGATTTCAATTGAAATCGAAAATAACTTTATGATCTAAGTTATAACCACTAAAACTAAGAAAGTGTAAAATGAGCCTAAGTGTAAGTCCACATGCAAACATGACTAACCGTTTTTGTAGGTTGTGATCATGCATGCATGATGCGTGATCATGCATGTAAAGATCTAGGCGGTCCAGACGTGTGGTTCACGACGAGTATCTACTAAAGACAGGTGGTCTTAGTAGACGAATCTGGTGACGGTTATGGTTGATGTGGTTGTGTGCCCTTCAGGTATTTACTTGACTAATTGTGAATATATCTTCCTTGAATGTTGAAGTAGTTAGTTAGACGTGTAGATAATTTTACTTTGCTTGTATGATGTGTGTCTCCATACTTGCTTTGGTAGTAAAACGATTGTGGTTATGTTTCATGCATTTATTTAGCCGTAGGGGGTACGATGTAACTAGGCGTCAACTGAATATAGTCTAATAATAGATTAGACGGGTGTGGGAAGTAAGTAAACACTCGATAGTTGGCCTTGAGGAGTCTAGCTTACGTGTAGAAGTCGCGTATTACAAGGAGAGTATGAACGTCTCTCCGGAACTTCATGTATGGCTTGCATAATAAGGTTCACGTGTGGAGGTGATACTCGGAAAGTCCAGGGTCGCACCCTATGGGTCGAGTGCTACATGACGATGTAGCGTAAGTATGGAGATAAGCACTAGGACGTAACCCAGCTGAGTGAGGTCTAGTAGTAAGGGAGCCTGAGAGAAAAAACTTGTAGTGGGCTCGTGATGAACAGAACCGTGTGATTTTGTGTTTGCAATTATGGGAGATCAGAAAGATGGAGGAAGTTTTCGTTGGTGGAAGGACCCTAGGATCTATGGACCTAGTGTCATAGATTTGCTTTGTGTAAAATCTATAACGGTCTAAGCATTTATGAACTAGTTGTAGTGGTAGTGGTAGAGCTTTTGTGTGCATATAGTTTCTGTGATAGAGTCTAGGATAATGAATGCATTGATTAATTGATTGCTTGCTTGTTATATGTGTTATTTCTTACTTGCTTTTCGAATTAATGCGGGGTTGGGGTTGAGTTATCCTTTGGTAGTTCGGTCGAGGTTTATTGAGTAACATTAGGTTATTCATGACTCTGTTTGTTTTGGAGGAAACTGTTAGGAGGGATTAGCGAGTGTGAAGACATTGGGAGGCAGCGTCGATTGTAGTTGTTTTTTTGTAAAAGCCTGGTTAGCAGTATGTAATATTTTTTTAGCACTAGGCTGCATGGAATTGATATAAACGTTTTTGTAAACAATTTCCCACCTAAGTAACATTAATGTAATTCGGAAGTTTTGTGTAATAACGTGAACAATTGATATAAACCTTGTCGGGGTTCACGCAACGCTTGACTTTGGTATTGGTTGCAAAGCCTTAGGCCTTAGTCTGATGGTAACTAGAATTTAGAATGACTTGGTTGATGGTCTGAATATGTTTTAGAGACTAGCCTGATTTGTTATGAATCTCTCGGTTGTGGCATCTCCGCGCCGTTTGTGTTTTTGTGGCTATCGACAGTTCAAGTATATTACAATAACCCTTACCTCAAATGGCGCACCACCCTATCCACAACCAAACCTCACCCACCCAACAACAATAAAAACCCAACCATGCAGACACCACCATGGCCAGAGGAAAACACTTAAACAAGGTCGAAAAAGGATTTTTTTGGCCTTATCACACTCAAACTCAATTCTCACCAGTCAAGTAGCCATTTCAACATTTACGAATCAAGTTAAATGAATTAAAAGACAAAAATTCAAGAACAGAAGAACACATTTCAGCTTAAGGATTCTCATTTTGAACATTTTTTTTGCAACTATGCCAAATAATACCTGCCAAATAAGGAACTAACTAAACTTTTTTCAGTATTTAATGCAGGTCCTAAATAGAATTTTATATATTAAGCCATCCTTAAAGACCTTGAGACACGAAAGCAAGCTAGTAAAGACAAAATTGCAAGAAATTGAACCATAGAGGATCTTTGTGAAGGATTATCACTATCAACTAAGGACAACTTGTTTTATGACTAAAATGATCATTTATTTTGAGTTCAAAGATTTGATCGAGGAATATCCGCACTTCACACACATTCAAAGGCTCAAAGAAGCGATCAAACATACGAGGAACTCAATCAAAGCACTTCAGGAGCAATATAAGCCAAACCAACTTTCACATTTGAGAAACATCATTAGAATAGCTTAGAATCTCAATAGAAAGTGGCTGACATGGATCTAAAAATATATATCAACAAAAGACACATACAAAAAGGACCGGCTAACTCAAAACTTAACAATACGACTTGGACCAAGTTCCATCACTGAAGATGCCCAAATAAACACGAAAAAATGTCCAAAAATTTTTGTAAGCGCAAACAATTCATTGTAAAGCACCCCATTAAGCTGTAAACCGAATTAAACTTCGCCAAAACAAAATTGAACTCCGCCAAGTGAACCAAGCTGATAAATTGAAGATTCATAAGCAATAATCTTATGGAGAAGGTAATGCTCAAGAAAGACTGGCCTTGAAAAATTCTGAATCAACAGTAGTCCTGTTTCAGCTCAAATTCACCAAACCGAGCTTCATGAGACTAAAATGGTCAGTTAAAATTTGGTATGAGATATAGTCTTTATACTTCAGTTTTGTTCATAAAATATGCTATTTTTATGCAGGTTTTCAATTTGGTGCAAATAATTCTTCCTCGATTGCAAAACAGACCATTGAACTTAAAAATCACTTATGAGTTAACCATTCTCCTTAAATCCGACACACCAGCCAAGTGTATTCTATTCCCTACCTTAGTACCTTTACATTAATTTTAAGTGTCTTTGTGACTTGAGTTTACACAAGGACGATGTAAGATAACTTTGAAGCGATTTTTATTGTTAGTAATGCTTATTTTTCTTGTGATTTTCACACTTTTTGAGTTGTTTTTTAAAAATTTTAAAATCAAAATGTTTTATTGAGTCAAAACCAGTTCAGCGGTGAACATTTCTTGGAATGAATGTTTTTGAAATAGTGATCTAGTGATCATAGCTTCAGTGTTTCACTACAGTTTTACTGAACGAAAAACTATTTAGTGGATCAGCTAACTCAAAAGACTATTTCCTTTGAGTATCCAGATGATCTAGAGCTACTTCAAAATGAATACTTAATTCTCTCATCTTGGACTTGGTATTCTTCGGATTAGACTCCTCTTTCAGCCCTAACAAAAAATAGTTCTCTTCTTTCCTCCATTAAATAAAAAATAGAATACTTTTTAGCTTATGCGAAAAAGTAGAACAAGGCATTGACGTGAATGTGAGGGATTAACATTCTATTGGTATCACAAATTTTAAATCCAAATGTTCTTAATAAAAAAGCAAAAAAGATTTGATAGGAAAAATAAAATGATACCCTAGAAAAGTAATGAAAATCAATCTCTAAGCAAAAAAATAAGAAAGAGGAAAGGAATTTGTATAATAGATTGGAATAGTTAGGAACTTGATGGAGTGTAAGTCTATATGTTCTTAGATCTATAACCCTTTGATGAGACAAGACGCTGTAGATTTTAGGGAGCAGTAACTATGATGGCGAATCACTTTTGTGGACTATGCCTTGAATAGGGGACGAACGTGGAAATTATTTCCCGATCTCGATTCGGCTGTTATTGATTAGTGAAAGTAAAGTCGATAGGCTAGTTCAATGGTTTAACATAGTTTCCATGTTTTTAAACCTCTCTTTTGTTCAGCTCGAGGACAAGCTATAAGGCAAGTCCGAGAGAGTTAATAATACCCGATCTTACATGATTTTTAATAGGTTTTCTTTATGTTATTACACAAAATTTACGCAACTAATGGTAACTTTCTTATTTGTAGTGTTTTGAGTAATTTCATGCCATACTATACAATTTGAAACAATATGGAGGTAACTGGATCAAAAATATTTTCTGGATAGTTCCCGAGCATCTGAAGTATTATCCATGATGGACGCCTCTCCCTCAATGGAATTATATGCAATTCGAATCGAAGCTTAAAAATTGAGTTAGCTTTAAATCAAAGTTATTTGTTGTTGTTTGGAGCAATGCATCAAGAATTGAGTTAGCTTTAAATGAATGTTATTTGTTGTTATTTGGAGCAAAGCATCAAGAGTTATATAAAAATTTACTGAAGATTGGTCTCGCAGACTCCCGAATGAAATATGTGCAAGAAGGCTAAGAAAGAATGATGACTTGGCTCGAACCAAAACTTTCTACAAGGACCATGTGAAAGCCGCGTTCTTTAGTTGTTAAAAGTATAGAATCTGAAGCCTCAAATGTGGAGAAAATTTAAAAGTAGGTTGTATTCTAGACCTATGCTTTATACACCTAATCCGAACCATGATTGCTTACTTATGCTCTCTGTGATTTTTTGTCTCTCTGATGCATATATTTTACTGTTATATCTTTTGTTCATATGCATGCTAGATCAAGATTTCACATGTATTATAAAAACCATATAAAAGCCAAAACCAGCCTTTGCATATTCCTTCTTAGCTCAATCCAAAATCATTGGATTCTAAGTGCAAATGTCTAGTCCTCATTGATTTGATCCCTAAGTATTAGTGCGTAAGTTATGCAATTGCATGTAGGTTTTAATTAGGGTAAAACTTGACCCCGTATTAAACACAATCATTACTAAATTTTCGTTATTGAAGGTTTTATGAGTTTAATTTAGAATACAATGTCTTCACGATATTATCTATGTAAGGAAATGTGAGGTCAATAAGATATTCCTCTTTTTCATATTGATTAAACTTAAGAAAAAAATTTTGTTTCAAAAATAAAAGTTTTTAAATATTTTGTGCATTGTATTAGTTAATTATAATAATCGTTAAATTTAAAAAGTCGTGATTGTTAAATTTAATCAATTGTTAAAGTTAATGATAGCAAAAATAAATATAAACACTTAGATATTAATAAGTAGATGTCTAAAACAATTATTAATATGAAAAAAAGATTTTGTTTATCTGATTTTTTTTCTTCTAATCATTGGATAAAACAAACTTTAAAACGAATGAAAATGCATGCAAAGAAAAAAATATTCAAAATCTGTTTATAGTAAATGTAACATCTGGTCCCACAAGCTTTCCGGTTAGCCAAACTTTTATCACAAGCTACTGGAAACCAACTATGGTCATACTATCCATGTACAGTGTAAAGCTAACACCTTTAACTTGAACCATCCGCTCTTGTACTGCAAACCTATTCGACAAAACCAGAGGAAAGAAAAGAAGAAAAGAGAGGGTGTGTAACACAAGAGCTACTCAGAGAAGACCATACTAAAATCCTACCTCAACCGAATGCTAGCTCAATCCTAAAAATCAAGACCATGACAAAACAACAACTACAACACCTAATGCAGTCAAGCAACAAACAATAAATTTATCTTACATAATACAGAGTGACTTCTAAGATTATGTACACTCTCTGAAAAGTTTTTAACTTTTGAAAAATAAGTGTCCATACATACTCTCTAAGAGACGCTTCATCGATCTATAAGTCTATGGGCTAGCCTATTGACTTGCCCTCACACCCTCCTGACACAAGACATCGAGTTACGATTGTCACGTCGTATCCTTTGCCAAATAAAAAACACATATACTTTGTCCTACGATCTTCACGCTAAACTTACTCTCAAATCCATGTATTGGCTAGGTTGCGGTCAATCAAAGCGGTTAACCACATAAACGCTCATGCACCCTGTCGATCACCATAATCCATATATCTAATAGAGAGCCATATCACCAATTTAGGATGCATTCAATACCCTCGTATATTCTAAAATGCTATGGGTTTAACACTATTAATTATTTTGACAAATGATTTTCGAAGTTATGACAAACAATCACATTACAACCAATCAAAGAAGATCCACACTTGGGTGTATTTCAAGTTCATTCTTTATCATTTACGCTTGGAACTTTAATATCATACATAAGTAACCATACTACCAACATGCAATATCTAGAAATAATTTAACACGTGCTAACTTAAAAAACATTTTTAAAAGGAAGTGTTGGATGATACTCACCTGGACCTAGGAATTTGAGAACCTAAGAAGACATAAAGTGATTTTGCTGACTCCAAAGTGACAATGATGAGATTTGCTGAAGCTGCTAAGGGTTTTTGGGAACCATCGAAGGCTAGGTGGAATGTCCTAAGACCATAGGTTCGTGTAAATTAGGTTTAATGTGAACTTCTTGTCTTTATTCACAACAACTCATGAGTATTTATACAAAGTAAAGTCCTAAGATCTAGGAGATTTGTATCTATCTACAATCTATAGTATAACAAGAATAAGAGAACGTAACTTGCTATGCAAGTTACTTAACTATCTTCAATACTCCCCCTCAAGTTGGAGCGTGCAGATCACAAACGCCCAATTTGGACAGCAGAAAGAGAAACTTATCACGACTAAGAGCTTTAGTAAGAACATCAGCCACTTGAGAATCCGTACGCACATGTTCCGTTTTGATGACTCCATCTTTGACAGCATCACGTACTGAATGACAATCCGACTCAATATGTATTGTGCGCTCATGAAACACCGGATTAGCCGCAATATGAATGGCAGCCTTGCTATCACAATAAAACTTAGTAAGAGCCGAAATATCAACCCCCATTTCTCGAAGCAATTTGCGAAACCACTTGACCACACGAAGAGCCGCTGTCATGGGTCGATACTCAGCTTCAGCAGACGAGTGTGACACAGTATCCTGCTTTTTAGTCTTCCACGAAACAGGATAACCACCAAGGAAGACCACATAAGCACTAAGAGAACGACGTGTCAAAGGACATGAAGCCCAATCAGAATCACAATATACCGACAAAGATAAATCAGGAGAAGATGTCAACATGATTCCCTAGCCTGGAGATCCTTTAAGAAACCGAACCACACGAAGAGCAGCATCCCAGTGTGCCTCCATCGGAATTTGCATAAACTGAGACAACAAGTGGACTGCATAACTAAGATCCGGTCGCGTATTGAGAAGGTAGATAAGTCGGCCCATTAGTCGCCTATAAGGTTTAGGATCGGTTAGTATCAGACTATCAAACAAAGCAAGGTGATGATTTTTTTCAATAGGTGTAGCCGCAAGCTTAGAAACAAGCAATCCACACTTAGAGATGATATCAAGGGCATACTTCCGTTGAGAGAGATAAATTTCTTCAGAACTTCTACTTACTTCAATACCAAGAAAATACTTCATCTTTCCCAAATCTTTCATGTGAAAACATCGTCCCAAATATTCCTAGAAACGAAGCAGCATATGATCATCATTGCAGGAAATCAGTAAGTCATCAACATACACCAACACTCGAAGCTCCAAACCTTTGCGAGAAAACGAGAAAAAGGAATAATCCTCATAAGATTGTACGAAACCAAACTTGAGTAACGCATCATATAGCTTTGAGAACCAACACCGAGGAGCTTGCTTAAGACCATAAATAGATTTTCGCAAACGGCAAACTTTGCCAGGATGAGAATGACGAAAACAAGGAGGTAACTTCATGTAAACTTCCTCCTCAAGATCACCATTGAGAAAGGCATTGTGAACATCCATTTGATGTACCTGCCAATTGTTACCAGCAGCCAAACGTAGAAGAGTACGAACAGTGGACATTTTAACAACTGGGGCAAAAGTTTCATTATAATCCTCACCTTCTACTTGATTGTTCCCATGAGCCACAAATCTAGATTTATATCGTTCAACCGAACCATCGGCATTATATTTGATGCGATAGACCCATTAACTTCCTATGGCTTCTTTACCCGGCGGCGAATCACAAATATCCCATGTAACTGTTACTTCCAAAGCATCAACTTCTTTAAACATAGAATTGTTCTACCGCATATCAAGAACCACTTCCTTAAAGTGTTTCGACTCAATAGCGGCAGTTATGGCAGCTAGAAAAACCTGATGTGTTGGAGAAAAATATCATTGTAAACATAATCTGAGATCGGGTACAGAGGAATACCTGAGACCGACGAGGATTGAGATTCTAGCAGTGAAGAAGAATCAAGTGACAGGGTGTTTGATGTTATCAAATGAGTGACATAGTCACGTAGCTTGACTGATGGATGTTTCTCACGAAGCCCACGACCAAGATTTTGCGAGTTAGATGATTCATGTGAAGTCTCTGGTAATAACGTGAGCTCAGTTTCTGTTTGCTTGGGAGACACGTCAGGCACAATCGTAGTCTCATTATGTGACACAAGAACATTCTAAACATCTTCGGAAGATGACCGAGCTTCACAAGAAACAGGTGAAGAGGAACTAGGAAGAGAGCTCCCCCTATCGTCGGAGGAGGAGGAGCTGAGCACCGGAGAGTGTCCGGAAGCAGCGGAAGAGATAACCGGATCCTCACCACCTGAATTTCTACTTGGTAAAAACAGCCAATCAACATCTTCCGGAGTGGACATGCCCGACGAAACAATGAGAGAGGAGTCAATGGCCGTAATATCTTTGGCATAAGGAAACTTGTCCTCGTGAAACACCACATCACGAGACACAACAAATTGATTTGTCTCAAAATCATAAACCTTCTATCCTTTTTTGCCAAACAGATATCCAACAAAAAGACATATCCGACTTCGTTGAGCAAACTTGTCTTTAGATTTTGAGGGATAATGTACGTAACATTCCGAGCCAAACACACGTAATTGTTTATAATCCGGTTTTTGACCATGAAGTATTTCATAAGGAGAACGACCCTTATGAATTGATGTCGGAGTGCGATTTATTACATACGCAGCGGTCAAGATTGCCTCGCCCCAAAATGTTATGGCCATAGAAGCTTGAAATAACAAGACCCGAGCCACATTTTAAATATGGCGATGCTTACGCTCTACACGTCCATTCTGTTGTGGTGTAGCAACACAAGACGTCTGATGAACAATTCCTTGCTCTCTAAAGTATGCCGAGAGGCACATGAACTCAGTCTCATTGTCACTACGAACCACTTTAACCTGCTTCTAAAATTGTGTTTTAGCGTAAGCAAAGAACTCAAACAAAACTCTACGAACATCCGACTTTTCAAGTAATAAATAGGTCCAAACTGCTCTTGAAAAATCATCGACAATGGTAAGAAAGTAGACCGCTCCACAGGAAGACGGTACTCGATAAGGGCCCCAGACATCAACATGAATCATTGAAAAAATTTCATCCGCTTTATTAGAACTATCATAAAAACTTCTCTTGTCTGCTTAGCTCTAAAACAAATGTCACACAGACTTGAGCTAGCATATTTAGACATAGGAAAAGGAAAGCCAGAATCTGAAACTACTGTAAACGACGGATGACCAAGACGCTGATGCCACAAATCTGAACTCGAGTGAAAACCTTTACAGAATCCACATCCGTCAAATAATACACCCCGTCCTGTTCTTCACTGGCTCCAATCAGAATCCTCAAAAAACGGTCCTGTAAAACACATAAAGCATCAGAAAAAACGCAAAACCACTAGTTTGCTTCATAATTTTGGAGACTGAGATCAAAGTTCAAGTCAAGGATGGAACATATAACATTTGTGTCAAAGGCACCGTTGAAGAAATATTAAAAGTCCCCATACACGTTGAATATGTATGTGAACCATCTGCAAAACCGATGGAACAAGGAGAGATTGATTCGAAACTGGTGAGAATAGAGAGAACGCCTGTCATGTGATGAGAGGCACCAGTGAATCACATCTCCAAACCAATGCTTACCAACCAATTTATCAGAAGACTTGGCACCAGCACGTTCTTGAACCAGCTGTGACAAGGCATTCCATTGGGCCGGAGTAAACTCTGGAAGAGACATAGCCAGAGCAGAGCTAGTGGCATGAGAAACAACAGGAGCAGATCCACGACCTTGATTGTTGCCGCGACCGCCCCGACCATGACCTGCAGAGTTCCTGTCAGACCACCACTCCGAAAAACCTACAAGCTGCCAGCAAGTTTGTTTCTCATGACCTTGGCAGTTACAATGAGAACAAACCATTGTACGAGGATGAATCAAAGATTGCCCCTGTCCCTGTTCTGGCACTTGATCACGACGAGAAAGCAACTGTGAATCATGCCGAGCCACAAAACCAACTGCACTCAGCTGCTGTTCCTGACTTCTAGATGCTTCAAGTCTTTGTTCTTCACGAACAATTTTGGAGTAAACCTCACCTAAGTCTGGAAGAGGCTCTGTTCCAATAATTGTTGTGTAAAGAGAACCAAATCGGGCATCATCGAGACCCATTACAAATTTATGTACCTTCTCTTCTTCTCTTTCTTTGGCAATATCCTTGACAGCATCGCAGGTATAAGTGATTGGTTGTCGAGAAACTTGAAGCTCTTCCCAGAGTTTAGAAAGACGTCCATAGTAATCTAAGACACTTTGACCATCTTGTCGACAAGAAGACAATTGTGTTTTCAATTGGTGAACCTGAACCATAGTTCCAACAGAGAAACGCTGCTTAAGATCAAGCCACAATTGATTAGCATCAGTTATGTAAGAGACAGTGGATCTAACCTTAGGCTCTATAGATGTTCTAATCCAACCAACAATCATCGAGTTTACTGTGAGCCAATTGTCCAAATTAGGATCATTAGAAGCTGTTTTCGGCAAGGAGCCATTAATGAAACCAAGTTTCCTTTTGGCTTGAAGAGAGTTCAACAATTCTGAGGCCCACTCATTATAATTAGCTCCATTCAATATCACCGGTGTAATTAAAGCACCAGGATTATCAGATGGAGATAAAAAATATGGTGACATGTGAACTGCCTCAGAAGAAGATGAAGAAGACGAGTCCCCTGTTCTACTTGGAGACTGCAAAACAGAACTAAGACCTTCTGTCATCGTTTAAGAGTTGATAAACAGAGTACAATAACAAAACTCCTCCGGAAACAACAAAACAGAGAGGAGATTACGAAACAAAACTTCTCTCTCGAAACAATTGAGAAAGAAAGTAGACCCTTATAGAACAACAAGTTCAAACAAGGATCTAGATAGACACGAAAAAGAACTCCAAGTTTTCCTCTCCTAAGATCGGAGAAACTTGAAGAGAAAGAACGAAGAAAAACTTTGTTTTTAGGTCAAAGATCTTGTAGAAGGCTCTGATACCATGTAAATTAGGTTTAATATGAATTTCTTGCCTTTATTCACAACAACTCATGAGTATTTATACAAAGTAAAGTCCTAAGATCTAGGAGATTTGTATCTGTCTACAATCTATAGTATAACAAGAATAAGAGAACGTAACTTGTTATGCAAGTTACTTAACTATCTTCAATAATTCGTCCTCTTACATGCATAAAGACATATGAGGGCTCCTTCGTGGATAGTGATGACCTCAAAGGGATTAGATAAGGAAGGTTAGATTCTCCTCAATATATGGCTACATCTAGGATCTCGAGCCCATCCACAAATACAGTAGTAATCTCCCTAGCGAACGTATGCTATTTCCAATGGTGAATCTTGATTGCTAAATGTTATATGGCTTGGAAATAAAATAGATTAAGCTAAAACAACACTTTTGGGGTATAAGATGCAGAAATGGAGGCCGAAATCAAAATCATGACAAAACTTAGGTTGGAGGAGCGGAATTTTACGAAATCGAAGTTGTCCGCAAAACATAAAAACTCAACGGAAAAAGCAAACCGAAAAAAAAGTCAAGATCCAAAATTCCACGGTGTACGAATTAACGAGTATATCAGAGAAAACCAAATCAAACTAAGTCAATCCAATCAACCTAGTGAGTCGCCGAGTTATTGAATAGTCACCAAGTAAAGCCGCATGCGGTGACATCAAAAACATTGGTGGTCCAAAGATGGTGGTCATCAGTCAATGCATGGCTGCAATGAATGATGCCTTGTGGTATTAGCAAGCGAGTAAGGTGAGTTGGTGCATGGCGTCTGTATCTAGAGAAGGTAGCAACACGTACAACGCGTGTAGTTACGCGCAGAGCTTCGAGCAACGCGTGGGGGGCTCATTCTGTCTATGTTGATGATGTGGCTGATGGTTCTAACTTTTTTTTCATGAGTAGAAGACGTTGGTAACCTCAGATATGTGATTGGATGAGTGAGTAGAGAGATCAAATAGTTTTAGGTCTCAAGAAGAGAGAGAAAACAACGATGAGTATTTTTTTAGGTGGCTAGCGGTTGGGATCAATTTGCACGAATAAGGTTTTAGTTTGTGGGATGATTCTCGTAGGGCTTCTCAATGGTTTCATGTGATGAGAATAATAAGAGGGTGGAACTTTTTTATAGAGGAGTGGACAAATGAGATTGTGGTTTTATCGGAAAAGCTTGGGTTTCTTAGGCATTTGCATAAGTTTTACTAAGGTTGGGGTAATTGGACTGAGAATTATCCTCGAATTTGTGGTAAACTCCTCCATCACTTAGTTTCTGACCAAGCTAGACTTGTCTTTCTTTTCAATCAAGTCAATGGATATCTTCTATGTACTAGAAATGTTCTATGTTCCAATTCACTAGTAACTCTAGTGTAGAGATGATACAATGATAAGTAATGAGGCAGATGAAGTCGTAGATGCCATAACAATGATATGTAGAGACCACAAATTTAGCTTGGATCAGTTCAGTCAAGTGATGAAGATGTTTCTGTGGCGACAAATGACAATAGTACCTCAATTGAGGTGAGCTAGTCTTCTACCTTACAAATTATGTTTGGTGGTTGGAGAGAGACCATAGCACCTCTATCCTAGAATATGTCATGGATTTTTTTGATTGTACAAAAACAAATAGAGAAGATGCACGACCAAAATAGAGAACCTAGAAAAGAATGAAGACTCTAAAGACACGTACCCTAAAAACTAATAGATGTTATTGAATAAAATTTAAGATTCTTAAATCGAACACCCATATGTGTGTGGCTTATGAAAATAAACTCAAGACCTTGCTAAACGATATTTAGCTCACAGATGCTGGCTATTCATTTGGTTGTCGAGCGATAGCATTGCTGAAATTCGAAGGTAACAAGACTTGGGACTCTAAATGATGAATAATTTTAGTGTTGACAGGCGATGAAACGACCATGCAATGATATAATGATACCATGATGGCTCAAAACAAGGTAGTTGCAATGACGATCCCGCACAACATGCTCAATTGCTCTACCTGTGCAATGGTACTAGCTGGAATAGATGCTTACACCGGGCCTAGCTAGAATCTATATCGACAAACAAATCAATGATGTAGTATGGTCCCTTGTTGGCATGTTGTCGTACTCCAACACATCACCGTGAAAATTCTAACAAATTGTCCTCATCCTTTGAAGGACCGACTTGCTCCGACTTATCAAACTATGAACCTCTAACATATCACCCTCATCCTTTGGTGAGTGAGTCTCTACCTATATGATGTACATACAATTTCATGCATATTTTAGTGTGTTTTAGCTTAG
>OVAN01003681.1:0-28212 GCA_900406275.1 Anastatica hierochuntica
ATATATATATATATATATATATATATTCTTAAGTATAACTTTTTTTTTAAGTTATGATGTGTATTAATGTTTTATTTTGATTGATCTGTCATTTTTAATTTTGTGATGATGTGTCAATTTCTCATAACTCAAAAAGCTTATGTGTCAACACATGGAGAAACATTTGTGTTATTATAGTATTGATTGTCCACATTTTTGAAATAGATGGCCATTCAAAAAAGGTGTGATTGATTGTCTCCTCATGTACGCCACACCGTTTATACATAATATCACAATGTATCTCCATTGTGACATGCTCTGTTGTGACTGCTAGACTCCCTGTAACAACTTGCCAAAAAAATATTGTATTTTTAAATGACATTTAGTCTTCCAAGCATATCCCTTTAGAGTCTCCAAACCAGGACCCCATCCGTAATTATGTAATCAATTTGTCTATAAAGAAATGAGAAATCTATATCCTAGTTTGGCTGTATAGTTTCCCCACTTTGCAAAATGTTATATCATGCCATCATATGTATTGTCTCGAGCCGGCTGGATTCCCCCTATAAACTCTATGTCCTCTGGATCTATAAATTCTTGTAGGGTAGGCAAATGTCACTTCCTCGTCATGAGATTTATCAAAATGGTGAACCTCGAGCCTATGCTGCCAAATGTTGCCCCACCCTAGTGCCGGCCTTGGCAGGACATATGGTATCCACGGATCACGCCATACTAATGTGCTAATCCTAGATAACCGTATCCGGATCCCTTGCCTAAGTAATCCTTGTGAGGAAAAAATACTCTTGCTAAGGTAAGTATGGTTTCTTGCCCTCCCTCTTAATATCTGAGAAACCAAGGAATAAGGGTAATAAATTAGCCTCCATTGGTGTTTTGCCAATAAAGTTGTGGTAAAGTCTTCCAAAGATTTAAATTCTAAACCTCTTTCATCCATTGGGATACAAAATTTATTTCACGCAACACAATGAAGATCATGGTTATATACATTGGAACTCCATCAAAATTGGAAATGTGTAGTGGTTAACTTTGTAGTTAATGCTTGGAGGAGCTTGAAGCATGACATAACATTGTTGGATAGGGCTAGAGCAACTGCTTTAATCAGGATCTCCTTTTCTCCTTTTGATAGGAGCTTGGAGGACCACCCATTAACTCGGTCTCCTAAATTGTCCCTAATATAATTGAAACTATGGCTTTTTGAGCCTCATAGGCTTTCGGGAATTCCTAAGTATGATTCTATACCACCTTCCTTTGTGATACCTAATATATTTTTCATCGTATCTATTGTTTTCTCTGGAACATTCTCACCAAACATAACCGAGGACTTGTCAAAATTAATTACTTGTCCTGAAACACTCCATAGTCTCGTAGCGCATCCAAAATCATTTGGCATTGTGTTGCATCTTGTCTCAGTTCTCTTTGAGGGACAATGTTTCCTGTTGGTTGACCATTAAAAAGTACATTGAATGACACCGAGCATACACACTACATCAACCTAGAAATCCACAAAGTATGAAACCCTGAATGCCTAAGAATTGCTTCCAAAAAGGCCATTCAATGCAGTCAAAGCTTTATTCATATCTGTCTTTATCGCAATAAAAATCATACCTACAAGTCTGGTTTGTATGTAGACCATGAAACATTTCCCTGGCTATTAAAATGTTGTTTGTTATCAATCTCCCTGAAAAAGACCGACTGTGTTTCTCAAAGTACACACGAGAATATATGCTTCAACCTTAGGCACAAAACTTTTGAAATAATTTTATAACCACATTACACAAATTTATTGGCCTTAGTTATGTCATTTTCTTAGGTTGGTCCATCTTTGTTATTAGACAAATATTTGTCTCATTCAGTCGATCATCAAACCTGCCTAACCTAAAGATCTGAACTAATTTGACTAGGTCTTCCTTTAGTAACCTCAAATTTCTTTGGAAGTACAAAGCTGTCATCCAATTAGGACCTGGGGCCTTCTCAGGATGCATAGCAAATAACACATTTTTAACTTCCATCTCCGTAATTTCCCTTAGTAATGTCAGTTCATGCCATCTTTAATAACTGGAAAAATATTCTCGAGAAACTGTGTAAAATCGCTTGTCATGGTTTGTTTAAACAACTCATTAAAATATTCAACCGCTATATTTTCCATTCCTTCTGGCGATTCATCCTAAATTCCTTGTGAATTGAATAAACTTGTGATTCGATTTCGTGCCCGTCTCTATTTTGTCGAGGCATGAAAAATATTTTGTGTTTCTATTTCTCTCTTTTATCCATAAATTTCTGCTTATTTTGTTTCCAGTATATTTCTTCATCTTTGTAAGCTTCATTCAAATTCCTCTTAATATGCACGATGATAACTTGAGGAACCGAGTCATCATTTTGGGCCTACTCCAATTTAACTTTTAACTCCTCAATGTTGTCTTTACTCAGAAAAATATTGTTCTTCCTCCCCCTAAAATTCTTCATTCTTTTCCATCATTTTTCAATGACTTCAGCCAAAACATCCTTTCCAATCCATCTTTTATCAAACCGAAATTGTCTTCGATACCGTTCTATTTATAGTTAAAAATCAATAAGATCGGTCGATGGTCTGATCTAATTCTAGCCAAATATTCCACTTTTGAGTGTATGAATACATTATGTTAATCCTCATTACCTACCGTACTGTCCAATTTATACCGTACATGTTGTTTATTTCTCTTTCCTTTCCATGATAGTTGATCTTCTGAACATGAAAATTATGTCATCTCGCAATGCCTAATCATCTGATTGAATGGGATAAAAGATGCACTCGTACTCATTTATTGTAATCATATATGCCACAATATGTTTTCTTTTTTCAGCAACATATTTATATTATGAGAAAGCGCCAACGACTTAAAGAAACGGTTTAATTTATGTTGATGTGAATAGAAAACTGAGAAAACAAGTAGAGTTATTTACATCACCCTTTTTTTGTTTGAAGTATGTATCTCACTGAAAAAAAAATCTCGTTGCTATTGAATTACGAGTCGAGAAAGTTAAAGAGATGTTTATGAATATTGAAGAGTGAGACAAAAGACAATGAAAAAGAAACCATTTTTTTTTTAAAATTCATTATACTTTTAATAACTAAAAATGGTTTATATATTAGCAAGTATCTGCACATCATAAGTGTATGATTTTGGACTCTTCTTTGAGCCAAACACAATATACATTGTAGAAAGTTACAAAAACTTCACCAAAAGAACCATCTTTTCCAGATAGAAGGGTTTGAGGATTGGCGATCATGTTCTTCATCCTTTTTCCTACTATTCATCCCCTGTTTAAGTGACTCTAGTCTTTTCCTAGTGACATACAGAAAAAGAAAAACAAGAAATCTTTCCTTTATGCTAAGAAGCAGACCCAATTCAAACATGAAAAGTTTATATACTTAATTCTATAAGATAAGATTTTGCTATAATACTTTGTATTTGTCATCCGACCGTGTAAACTCCATCTTTGGCGAAATCTTTCAATTCCTTCAGCTCCACTCGCTAGAATCAAGTGCCTGATTACAAAATTATAGAACTACATTAGTAAACATTTGGATTTAAGAACAAGGTTTTAATTTGTAAACATTTGTTAGATTTTACATGGCAACATGGATCATGTGATGGACTATTATTATAAAGATTATCTAAAGAAACATATACTAGAGAAATTTACAAATTTGGTGTTGTTTGTCCCTCATTAATGCGAAGGTAAGAAAGAGTACCTCTCGAGTGATGTGGCTTCAACTTCAAGCTGAGTAATCATCTCCTTAGCAAGATAATAAGCATAGAAAATTCTAACTTATGTTCGCTTTCTTGAAGTCTGTCTCAATATATTGTTCTACATAATAATTATGCCAAAAGAAAAAAATTAAGAAAATGGATAAGATGTGGAGTCAATTAGCTAGAAAACCATGACTCATCTAATATTTGATTTTCAAAGACTGAGGAGAAAAAAAAATAATAATAATGGAGATTTTACCAAAAAGCTTCACAACCCTTTACAAAAAATAATGGTCAAAATGGTAAAAACAATTGAAAAACTTTTAGAAATGGATATGTGTTTAAATAAAGGTGAGCCCTAGGTTACTCCACTGAAATACCTTAAAATGTGAAAAAACCTTTATAAAATATAATATAATAAAATGAGTAGACAACATTACCCTATTTTCAACACATTGTTGAGACAAGCCAAAATGGTTCAATGTCATTGATTTGCAGGCCTTGAAACAAGAAAAATCAAAATTCAGAAGCTCATTGAGGATACCTAGACTTGATGAAGGTGGGGAAACAAAGACTTTACATAGGAGTAGATTCCTAAAAATTCCATCGCATAACGCAACACCTTCAAGCACATATCAAGCAATTTCAGGAAGGATCACAGGAGATTGAGGACCCATCATTAGGTCATCACCGACCAGTATGGTCTCCTCCATCGTTGGTCGCGAGTCAACTGGAGATTGAAATCACCAAAATCACAACTTTTTCAATCTAAAATTTGTGGACTAACTAATACCAAATATTTTTACATCATAAGAACAAATATCAACTTAAAAGTTAGCTACGAACACAACATTGGAATAGCCAATCAGATTGCTTTTCAATTTCTTGATAAATATGATGGCAAACATGTCAGTTGCGCAAGAATCATTCACTCACCATCCATGACTTCTCTGTATTTAAATCAATTTGAAAGGTTGACACAACAGACAAGCCCTGAAAATTCAAAGTAAAAAAAAAAGATAAAAGAAATGCGGTCATCATGTAAAAGAAATTTTGGCTATGATATTTCATGGAACAATTCCTAGGCATAAGAAGTATGTACACATTCAAAAACCTAAACTCTAGAGTAGATTCCACGGGTAGTCAAAGAGATGGAATTTTGACACAAAAATATAGTAGGCTGATGCAGCCAAGAGATTAAGTCCCGCTTCTCTTGCTTTTGAAGACGCAGAACTACACTGTATGTTCTTTTCTGAAAAGAAAAAAAAAACTAATTGTATTTTTAGTTACTAAATGGCTAAAAGATCTTGATACGAACTTGGAGCTTAACTTTGTCTCGTGTAACTGGTGTCGTCATTAAGTTTAGGAAAAATATGTAAGGCTTCATGTTAACCTAATGTCTTCAAAGATTAAGTTAATTCTGGAAGATGATTTTACCATGATAATAAGAGGCATATATATAGGCTCACGTACATGAAATCCTAGCTCTAAAGTGAAAAGGAAGATACCTCAAACCATCTAAAACCTTAATATTCCTAAAACATAAAGAAAAACTAAAAACTTTTAACTTTATCTACGTTTGTAAGTGATACCATATTTTGTATCATTACTCCTTTCCTCGGCAAGGAGCTTGTCCTCAAGCTCCAATTCCGGATATGCCTCAAATAGTTTCTCCGCCTCTTCCCATGTTGACTCGTTCTCATCATCTTCTGTCCATTTTACTAGAACTTTCGCACCCCACCACGTGTTCTTGCTCGTAGTAGCTTTCCAGGTTTTGCTGGTACTACTCGACCATTTAGCAAAGGAAGAAACACAGGGCAGTCACTTGGCTGAACTCCTTTATGTGCCTTTAAGAGTGATATGTGGAACACATTATAAATTTGTGTTCCCTCCGGTAATGCGAGTTTACATGAGACTGTGCCGATGCGTTCAAGTACCTCAAGTGGACCGAAGAACTTTGGTGAAAGCTTTGTTAACGCCTTCCACGCAACTGTTAATTGTCGATATGGCTGGATTTTAAGCCACACCAAATCACCTTTGTTGAACTCCACTTGCAGATGGTGTTTGTCGTAAGCAGATTTCATTTCTCTGTTGAGCTTCCATCAACCTCGTATGGGCCATTGCAAGAAATTCATCTCGCGGCTCTAGTGCCACATCCACTCTTGAGCTACCTGTTGTGTAGTCCAAAAGACGAGGAGGCTCTCGTCCATAAACCACCAGAAATGGTGATGCCTTTAGGCTTGTGTGGAAAGAGGTATTGTAACAATACTCAACCCAAGGTAGCCAAGTAAGCTATTTACAAGGAGCATCTCCTGTTAAACATTTCAAATACATTTCCAATTTTCGGTTAAACATCTCAGTTCGTCCGTCAGAATGAGGTCGATAGGCCGTCGTGAAACACAAATTCGTGTCTAAGAGACGAAACAACTCTTGCCAAAAAAGGCTCCAAAATTTTTGGTTACGGTCGGTCACAATTTTCTCCGGGATCCCATGTAAATGGACAATATCACGAAAAAAGCATGTGCTACAAAGATTGATGTGTATGGATGACTTAATGCGATGAAATGGGCATATTTCGAGAAACGGTCCACTACGACCAATATTATTGTTTTGCCTGAGAATTTGGGTAATGCTTCAATGAAGTCCATCAAAATATCAGACCAAATTTGTGTTGGTATAGACAATTTTTGTAATAGCACTGCTGGTTGGAGAGTTTCCCATATTTTAGTTGACAAACTTGACAATGTTTAATGAAATGATGCACTGTTTTTTTTTCATCCTTTCCAATAAAAGTCCCGCCTGATTCGATCCATTGTCTTCTGAGCTCCCTCATGCCCAATATTATGAAACCCAGACACAACTTCCTTCGCCAAATCTGATTTTGTTGGGATGTCAGCACGATCATTATAGAAAATTAATCCATCGTGGACTTTCCACGCTACTGATTCTTCTCCACGAATAATTCGATTCCAGAGGCCTTTTAACAACTCGTTGTTGTTGACTTCAGTTAGTGGTCGCGCAAAAATCCCTTAATTTGCTCCCTTAAAGTGTAGACTGCTCAATCTCCTTCGGATTGGCCTTCTTCTCTCTTTGACAAGGCGTCTGCAACTTTGTTCGTTGAGCCAGAGTGGAATTCAACTTTAAAATCATATCCTAAGAGTTTGCTTACCAAATGCATTTGTGGTGATGTTGATAGTCGTTTCTCTAATATGAATTTAAGACTATAGTGGTCCGTACAAATAATGAATTGGTGACACCACAAATATGGTCTCCAATGAATCACTGTTTTCGTCCCCAATGAGCTCTCGTTCGTACGCTGCAAGCTTGAAATGTCGATCTGCTAATTTTCTACTAAAGAATGTTATTGGGTGTTCTTGTTGTTGTAATACAGCGCCAACACCACTACCCGAAGTATCATACTCGACTACAAATTCTTTTGAAAAATATGGGAGAGCTAGAACAAGTGAACCAGAGAGTGCTTTCTTTAACGTCGTAAATATAGACGTTGCCCTTTCATTCCACACAAATCTTGTCTTTCGAAGGAGGCTAGTTAATGGCGCAGATATTGTACCGTAGTCACGAATGAACTTTTGATAGTAACCTGATAGTCCTAGAAACCCTCGAACGACTTTTGTTGATTGTGGTTGAGGCCACTCTGTGATGGATGAAATCTTTGATGGGTCCACCTTTACCCTTTCTTGTGAAATGATATGGCCAAGATAACCAACTTCCTTTTGTTCAAACGAACACTTTTAATGCTTTAGAAGCAACCCATTCTTTCATAAGAGCTTGAAAACCTGTTCAATGTGCTTCACATGGTCCTCCCAAGTCTTGCGATAGATGAGAATACCATCAAAGAATACTAATAGAAATTTCCGAAGAACCTTACAGAAAACCTCATTTATAAGATTTTGGAACGTTGGTGGCGTATTCGATAGCCCGAACGACATAACTAAAAATTCATAACGCCCATGGTGTGTTCTAAAGGCTATCTTCTCAATGTCTTCTTCACACATGCGAACCTGATGATATCTAGATGTGAGATCTGGTTTTGTGAAAAAACAAGCTCCATGCAATTCATCTAAGAGTTCGTCAACCACATGAATGGGAAACTTGTCTTTGACAGTTATTTTGTTGAGGTCCCGGTAACCAATGCAAAATCGCCATGTTTTATCTGCTTTTTTAACAAGTAATTCAGGTGAGAAAAAGGGAGAGTTGCTTGGACGAATTATCCCGTTATGTAACATATCAGCACATTGGCGCTCGATCTCATCTTTCAATAAGTGGGGGTAGTGGTAGGGTCATACTGCCACTGGATTAGTTCCTTATAAAAGTCAAATTTTCTGATCACAGTTACGTTGGGGAGGAAGTCTTGTGGGTTTTGAAAAGAGATCTTCGAATTGGACTAATAATGCGTGAAGAAAAACTTTTATTGTTTGGTTGGTCAGTGACCAAACTGGTTGTTTTGTGAACTCTTGTGTTATTGGACAAACTTATTTGTCCTGGAGTAGTGAAAAGCTCATCGTCCTCTATAAACCAGTTTTCCAGAAACCCATTTTTATTATTGATAGCATGAAGAGCAACACCTTGGTTTTCTCTTACTGTTGCTTTTCCGTGCCACTTAATTGTGTTCGAACCATCTTGGAACTCTACGGTGTGAGCGATGTCGTCTCAAACTACACGTCCCAATGCATTCAGCCAACGAATCAACCCGGTTAATGGAATTGCGAAGCAGTCGATTTTAAATTTGTGTCCTTGTATACTCATGGAAAATTCCTTGCACCAACCATCAATCGGGCACTTCTCTCCATTAAGAAGAGCTAAAAATCATCCTGGTCGTTGCTTCATCGGGATTCCCAAGTTCTCTGCCACACTACTCTTGATGAAGTTGTGAGTGCTTCCCTTGTCAACCAGCACCCATCCTTTCCCGGTGGCAAAGTTGGCTCGTACTTGAAAGGTCCTCTCTGTTTTCTCTCTGTTTAATGCATTTAGAGACATTTTTAAATTCTCATCTTCTAATGGCTCGTCCTCGTAATTTTCCCCGTCCATTACCGGTATAATGTGAAAGAGAACTGGTTTGCACACATGTCCTTGTATGAATTGCTTGTTACAATTGAAACATAAATCTTGTGCTCGTCGTTCGACCATCTCTGCACCGGTCATCTTCTTCAAACTCTTTGTTGGGAATTTTGTTTGTTTCTTACCAAATCAGGTTACGATGCACCACTCTCTTTCACGCCTCATTCTCCATGTTTTCTGACCATAGTTGATTTATCTACCGAGCCGGATGGCCGCAATGTCAAAGTTGACGGTGGCAGATGCCCCCCAAACGTTCAAGGCCTCTTGTCTCCCTCAATTTTATATTCATTGTCTCGGGCATACTCCATGGCTTAAAATATTGTTTCAGGGCGGAGGTATTCTACCTATTTACGCAAAGTTTCAGTTCGTCTAACACAAAACTGCCACAATTGTTGGTCTCCTATCAGTCTTTTTTGTCGTCCCAAACATTCTTCGAATCGAGCAAAATATTCGTCCACTGTTCCAGTGTGTTGTAGGTTAGACAACTCGCCCACTGGGTTCACAACATATGTTCGACCGAATATGCTTTTACACATTCTTTTGAACTCAGCCCAACCCAGTCTGTGTGATCAATCTGCGAAGATTGGTGTTCCAATGGTAAGCTTGTCCTGTGAGTACAAAAGTTTCTTGTCTAACTTTTGCATCATCGTCGGATACTCTCTGGTCGTAGAAGTAATCATCACATTTTTGTAACCATTCAATTGCATTAGTAGTGCCATCATATGGTGGAAGCTCCATTTTTGATTGCGGCACAGTGTACACACCTCAGGAGTTACCACCATCAACGGTGTTATAGGCACTTCCCCCCTCCATCTCCATCATGGAGACGGACATCTCCTGCTGAAAAGCCTGAACGCGCCTCTTCCGCCATAACTCCAATTTTTCTGACGGGCCAGTCACCTCCACCATCTGTCCGTCGGTGACCCCATTCTTTGCCCAGTGATCGTGCCTGCCACGGTCCTCCAGAGTGCGAAACATTTTGCTCACCTCCTAAAGTCTTTCCACTCCTCCAGTAAGTTATTTTTCTTGCTCCTTTTTTGGATTGACTTTGGGTCCTTGCCTCCAATCACCTCACTTTGCATACCAACAATAGATATTGCCTCAAGGTTCGAGAGTTCTTCCGTCATATTTTCTCGCAGCACCCCTCTGTTCTTGAATTTATGCCACTACTGCTTGGGTTTGTTCTTGCGCTTCCTCTTGTGCAGCCGTGGTTGCTTCCAGTGTTGCTTGTTGATTCGTTGTTGCCTCTTGTAGTGCAGCAAGCGTTGTTTGCATCGGACCCATCTTGGCATTCATCTTCTGCACTATCTCCATCAACTTTTTCAATTGTGTTGCCATTGAATATTTGTCCCCATTGAGTCAGAGAGCTCCGATACCAAATTGATACGAGCTTGGAGCTTAGCTTTGGCTCGTGTAACTGGTGCCATCGTTAAATTTAGCAAAAGTAAGTATAACTTCCTTTGAACCTAATCTCTTCTAAGATTAAGTTAATTCTGGAAGATGATTTCACCATAATAATAAGAGCCATGTATATAGGCTCACGTACATGAAATCCTAGCTCTAAAGTGAAAAGGAAAATACCTCAAACCATCTGAAAAAAAGAAAAACAAAAACCTTAATATTTCTAAAACATAAAGGAAAAACTAAAAACTCTTAACTTTATCTACGTTCGTGATACCATATTTTGTATCAGATCTATTGGAACACGATGCCGTTTCATGCATGATAGATAACCGGTGGTTATGACTAGGAGTGGTCATTTTAGGTATTGGATTGAGTATTTGATGGGATTTAATTTTTAATGAGTTTTTAGAAGATTTTGATGAATTAGAGAAGTAATTGTGATTTTTATAGAAATTCTCTGCAATCCACTTAAAACTATGTGATTTGAAGTGATTTGAGTCTTTGTATTTTTAACAAGAAAATTCCACTAAAACACCTTAAATCACTTAAAATCCATTAGTCAAATTCCTATTTGAATACACCCCTTGATTTGAACAGAAATAAGTTTGGTACGGTTTATTTTCGATTTGGTCTAAGTCCAATTAGACTTTAATTTTGAACAGAGAGTCCTTTGGTAATGGGGGCTACAGGCTAGGGCTAAAGATCATTAACCTTTCTTTTGTCATGTCATTACATATGCGAATGTCACAAAATCAAAATGAAAAAAGGAAACTGTCTTATGTCAGTATAAAGTTACTGTAGAGTGCCAAATATGTTGTTGTCACTCAAAATCTAGGAGAGGTTTCTTGGAACGAGCAGTCAATTTATGTTCCCTCTGCTCTCTTACGCTAACAAGGGCTTTGTGCCGAGCTTCAGCGCTTTCCAGGTACTCTTGTACTGGAGGGAGAGTGACTTGTTGCTGCCCTTCTCCACCGGCTTTTGCTCGACGAATCAACTATCCAACAATACAAAAAAAGGTGAGATGATCTTGCACTTATGTGACAACATTCTAGCCATATGTCAAAATATGAGATTCGATTTTAACCTTTGAAGCCCATGTTCGTTCTGCTCCTTGACATACATCTCGGATATCCCTGCCTGACATTCTGCATCACCCAACTCAACAATCAAAAAAACGAAACGTAAAAAAATGTGACCTGGTAAAGGAAAAGTTAGAAACTTTACGCTTCTGTGGCCTGAGCAAGCTGGACTAGTTCAGGCTTTAAGAGTTGTTTTGCATATTGGGCAATGATTTCTTGACGGGTTTCTAAGTCCGGTAAGTCAAACATGATCATGGAATCAAATCGGCTAAAGATATACAGATGAAAACAGTCAGGACTCAGGATACTGAACCTACAACTTGAACCAGCTTAAGAGGTTTTTAGTTGATTACCTGATCAAAGCCGGGTCAAGATCTTGTTTCCTATTGGTTGCTGCTATAACAACAACTTTTTTGTCCTGTTCAAATCCATCAATCTGCAGAAACATAGAATAGAAGGCAGATTCATCATCCTGGAGGCAATAGCTAGTCTCTTGTGGATTTGTGATATTAGCAATTTTTTCTGCTTTACCTGCCTCAGTAGTACCGACAAAACTCTACGTGTTGCTTCATGCATCTCACTATCACGAGAGATAGCAAACGCATCGATCTAGAATGTGAGTTAGACAAGTAAATGTTTTAGCTCATAGTCAAATATTCAAATGGAAAAGAATATAAAAGAAGCAATCTTTCTTCACCTCATCAAGAAATATAATTGCACCATCAGTGAGCTCATTTGCTTGTGAAAACACAGCCCCAAGAAGCCGCTCACTTTCACCATAGTACTTAGACATTACAGCTTCAAGCGGCACATACAACAACGGAATGCCCTGGCAGAAAATTGCAAAAATTTAGAGCTCAAGATTCAAAAAATTCGAAAGGTTTATAGGTTTGCAAGTTCTAGGCTACTCACCGCCTGGTTAGCAATAACACGCGCACAAGATGTCTTCCCAGTTCCTAAGGTTCGAGTTTATGGACATCAGATTCAAATTTGAGTCTCCAAAGAAGAACAGAACTGCAAATGTACTCATCTAGCTAACCTGGTGGACCCTCAAATAGAACAGCCCGGGGTCGATTTGATTCAAATTTGGACCGTGTCCCTCGTACTATATCATCGTATACTTCAGGACTATGAAGGGCCATCAGTATTGTATCTTCTATCTCTCTGCATCATGATAGAAGTGAATATAGCAAATTTGTGGGATAGAAGAGCAAAGATGTGACGCAAAGCTTACCGCTTTTGCTGTTGATATCCAGCAATATTGTCCCATGATATCTCATTGACATAATCATCTCCAAGAGGTTTATTAACTCCATAGATTCTCACTCCCATCGATTCTAATTGAGAAATAGATTTGTTTGTAGACGGTTCACCTGAAGTACCTGTACCTCTACCTCCATTATTTTGCCCAGCTTTTGTTCCAGCGAGTTGCAAAGCTGAAACAAAAGCCTCAAGTTCTTCAGTAGTCAAGCTTCCCTTCTTTATGAATTCAACCTCCTAACACAGTTTGTACAGTAGTTAAGATGTCATCAAACATAAAACGAACGAACACTTGACGACTGAATAAATATCCAAAAGAGAAAAGAAATTTCACCGCTTTATCAGAGGTAATTAAGGAACCAAAGATAAGAATGCACAAGTCTTCATCTGAATCATCTTCACTCTCTCTTAAGTTCTTCTTGTTTTCCACACTGCGAAGTGTTATTTGCCAAGCGATTGGACTGAAATAACAAGAAAAGAGTTACAATTAATCTTTCAGGCTTCAAATATTGATTCTTGGAAAAAAAGGTATAGTAAACGAAAATTACTTGTCCCAAGCTCGCAATAGCATGTCTGAACCACGGGTGCGATCTGAGACTTTGACACCTAGTTGGGATCCAATGTTTGCTATTAATTGTGCAACTTCACAACTAGAAGGAACTTGAAACTTCAAGGTAATCTAAAACACAGAACAAGCGTTTCTATCATCAAAGTTATGGATGAAGGAACACTCAAATAAATCATATCACAAATATACCCAAATTCTCAAAACTAGAGAAAATTATAGCTGAAACCTTTTGACCCCTGACAGAAACATTGAACCATGGGTAAGAACCATATTGAGTTCCTTTACTCTGTATTAGTTGTTCAATTCGAGCCCGTTCGTTCTTGGCAATGTCTATATAATTAGGTGGAGGAGGATCTATTGGGAGAGATGACTTGTCATTAGCCTGCAGGAAAAGCATTTCAAAAAGCTGAATGTTTCGATACCTTTCAACAAATTAAATATTAATTCATTTCAACAAACCTGATCAGATTCCGCATAAGCTATTCCTATAGCTCCAACACCCAAAAGTGCAGGTCCCATGGAAAATCCAGGCGAATCGTTTAAGGTGATGCAATACCTCAACACTTCATTTACTTTAGGATTACTCTGCTCCACCGTTCCTGCAAAACCAAAGACAAAGGTTCTCTTAGTAATACCAAATACCAAAATTTAGCTTCTTGTGCTCTCAGTTCATCAAAATTTTCCATTTTTAAACCAATTACCAATTCATACAATGGAAACGGATTCAATTGAAACCCACCAAGAGATCAAGAAATTTTATTAAAAAATTGAGAATACCGCGATAGGAACAAGGACGAAGCTCTCGTGCCCGTGGGTGCGAAGGGGCCATGGATTTAGGAGAACCGCGCCATGTTCGAGCAGCTCGAAACAATCGGTGTAGAACAGCCATTGGAGTGTCTCTTACACAATTTTATCTCAACACTTGAAGGGGTTTATGAGGTTTTTTCAGGATCCCGACTACTGTATGATAGACAGAAATTTAGCTCAAAAACCTTCTAGAGCAAACCAGCCGGTTCTGCTTAACAAAAACCGGTTTAAGTGGATTGGTATGTCTCTTGGTTTCTACTCTACTTCGCGAAATAAATTTTGCTTCTTGATGACTATTTTCTTTGGTATGTTCGTCTGTATATCTCAATATCACATTTAGATGTCATGTTCAAAAGCATTACCTAGACCCAACATCCATATGCAGTTCAAATCTATTTTTGAATTCTTCAACTAGATGCAACTATGTTCGTTTGTGTATTTGTATAATCATCTAGATACACTGAAATCTGCAAAAAATGATAATTTGCGTATTGTAAAAAATGTATTCACGATTTTTAGGGAGAATAATATCCGCGAAAAATGATATGCAATGTTTTTATTTTTTGCACAAAATGCAAATTGATATTTGTTAACGTAAATTTTGAGCGATTCGTTATGCCAGTACGGAAAGTAGAGACTCAAATAAGGTAAAAGAAAAAAAGGTGGAAGAATTCTCTTTATTGATTGAACAAGAACATGCCAAGATACAAAGTATATAAGTTGTTCGATTTTTGTATATAGTACATTACGGTTTGTGTGCTCATATATATAATAGATAATTGATGAAGAAGAGTCGATATCCCATAGAATTATCCTAGATAATGTGTAGATTCGTGTAGTTAATGAGATTCTCAAATGTCAGGAACGTTTTTTGTATTCTCGCTCAATGCAACCATCGTAAATATTTAGTGGAATAAAAAGAAAATCTTTCCTTTTTCATCGATGATGTATGGTGCGGGTAGCCAGTCTTACCGTATTCCTTGGTATAATTGTCATTGGGGCTGCTTCATTCGTTGCTTCAAGCGTGGCTTTCTGCTCTGGAGTCGAGGATGATTTAATTATCCCTAACAGTTTGCCCATTTAGCTATGGTTCAACATGCTAAGTGATGACTTAAATATGTCGCTTCTGAACAGATCTTTCTCGGCTTCATGTGTTGCTTCTATGCTCGGGTGACTTCTCTAGTTATTTCTCTGATTCCATTTCGAGGTAAAGACGTTACGGTTTTCCAGAGTAATGATTACGTGGTGCAGTAATTGGCGTGTATATTAGGCGTATCTTGCACACCGTATGGAAGTGGGTCCCACGCCTTTTCAATCCTTCTACTTTTATCGAGGAGTGTGAGAGAAACCTTTGCTATTCCTCTTGCTGCTATATCTCTTGCTCTGATCAGAAGACAAAAATTCACTGCTTCCTTCATCTTCATGTCTTTCGAAAAGAAGAAACTCCATTGCCTTCTCCCTGTCTTCTCGATCATCATTCGTTCTCTCTCTATTCTCCTTATTGGTAAGTGATTATCCTTTTTCTCATTCTTTTTGATTCGTCATTAGGTTTTTACTATTCAACCGTCTGACTGATTTCTCTGTTTGCATGTTTCCATAAAAGATGTTGGAGCGTCGGGTTCAAGATTCTTTCAACCACCATCTGACCAATTTGGGGGCCAAGAAAAGACGTTTGGAGGATTCAGACTTCGGTGACAAGGGATATTAGTGCATGGTGGAGTTTGCTCTGCTGACACCACGTAGACCTGGGGGCGATGTAAATCCATCATCTACCCAAGGGTGTAGGCCAGCGTCGCCTCCGTGAGAGTTCATCATCCCTTCCCTTTATGATCAAGCCTTGAGGGGTCTAAAAACAACTTGCTTCCTAGGGACGCAATCCTCTTCTGCAATCGCGACATCTCCTCTGCCTTCGCAAATGTTCAGGCGGAGATGCTGAAGGTAACAGTTGAACACTTACGTTGCTTTCGTCTTAGATTTTAGCAACATGAGTCTTGATTATTCTTGTTATCGTTTCTCTGAACAGACGATGTCCCTCTGCCACCACATCGAAGACAGTGTTGCCTCCAATTTTGGTGAGTTAGACATAAGGGAAGGTCCAAGCCAAGGGAGCTGACCAAGAAGCAGCGGGCTGAGCTGATTGCTTCCAAGAAGGCTATCAAGTCGTTAGAGGCGGAGTTGGCCAAGTCTTAAGGAAGAGGGGAGAGCTTGAAACTCAAAGTTGGTTTCCTCATCTCTAAGGTGGAGCGGTTGAAGGAGTACAAGAAGGAGCTGCAAGAACATATTGTGGCTTTAGAGAAAATAATGTTCACCCAACCTGAGGAGAAGGAGATGGTTGTCTTCGCGGCTCAGGTTAAGGCCCACTGGTTTCTTATGAGAGAATAATACCTAAAGAAGACCAGCGCCTGGAATCCAGCGCAAGACAATAGGAAATATCAGTTCGTGGTGGCTAACGAGGCGACGATGCACGAATTACCAGTGCCACACTTCACAGATGACATCACTCTTATCAAACCAGAGGCAGAGCCAACACCACGAGTAGTACCTAGCGGAGGGATCATCGTCAGAGAACTTCCCGGTACTGTTGTGGGCCACCATGGTGCGGATCCCGAGAGAAGGGCAGCGAATGAAGACAAAGGCAAAGGAATTGCCTTCTACGAGCCTTCATCTAATGAAGATGATTAGGCATGTACCAACGCCAAGAAGCAGCGCCCACACCCACGTTGTCCCTAACCACTCTTATTTTTCATATCGTTGCTTCCGTGTTGAGCAGGAAACAACTGAGTGTGGTGTCATTTCTATTTTGTTGTTCATTTATTTATGTATAGATTTCCCTTACTTTAGAAGTTTTTATGTCATTACACTTAGCTTCACTTTAATGTATAATCAATTGGACCTTGGCCTTATTCATTGATTGAATATAATCATTTTGGATTCTTTAACAATCATGGAAATCATCAGTAAAATCCCTTCCTTGGTGCGTGACCAAGGCAAGGAAAATATGTAACTTAATAAAAATAGAGAAAGGGCAATAAGATTTCCCTGATTTGGGCTTGAACCTTGCGTTGAATAGGTTTGATCATGACAAGGATGTGAAGTCTTCCTTGCCCCTTGACCAAGGTTTGCAGGAAAGCATTTATGACCGTGGTCATTTTCTTAGGTTTGCCCTAAGTTTCCCTTGTACTTGGCTAAGGTTTGCAGGAGGAAGTAGATTATAAAAGTTGAGTTGTAGTTGTTTCACCTTGGTGTTTTAGCAAAATAGAGAGAAACTTGTTCCTTATCCTTATGGCGTTGGTCATTAAAGATATTTCCTTGGTGTTGGGCCAAGATAGGCTGAAGGAAATTTGTTCCTTTCTTATAACTGTACTCATTTTGCCTCAAAAAAGTTGAAACTTTGCGAGCAGAATCGTTGCGTTAGTTAAGCGTGTGGCATTAATATGATAGGAGTAAGAGTTCTGGTCGTTAGCCTTGGTTTTGACCAGAATATTCAAATGACTGGAGTCATATGTAGGCAATTTGCATTGGTATGACCGGAGTCATGGTTTGCCAATAGCCAGGATATGATCGGAGTCATGAGATAAGATGACCTGAGTCGTGCTATTTTTTTTCTGTTTCACTCTGCCCCCTCATGGAGGGCCACTATCATCTTTCTTTTTTTTGCGACTGTGGTCATACATGGTGGGGTTATCGTGATATCCAGGTGCCAAGTCTTTTTTTCACACGTCTAAGTAAGCTGGTAATAGAGCATGCTAATGATCAGTTAGCATATCGCTCCAGGTACGTTTGTTTTTGTTTTGCTTTTTATGAATTTCAGACTTATTTTACATTGGATAGTTTGACAGCGGTCTGCCCCCTTTGGGGGGCCGCTCTCTGCCCCATAGCCGTGATAACGTTATGCCCCCTGTGGGGGACTGCTCTCTACCTTGTAGCCGTGACAGCGCTCTGCCCCAATGGGGATCCTCTCTCTACCCCGTAGTTGTGAAAACGTTTTGCCCCCCCTCTCGTGGCTGGCACTCTTTGTCTCGTAGATGTGACAATGCTCTGCCCCCCCCCATGGGAGGTCGCTCTCAGCCCGTAGTCGTGACAACGCTCTGATCCTCGTGGGGGGCATGCGCTCTTTGTCTCGTAGTGAATTGTTCCCCGTGGGGGAAATGACGATTATCGATTGATGGAGAATCTCATGGAAGACCTTGAACACATTTTGCTGGTGTTAATGATTGAACATGGAGAAATATTTTGTTTAGCGCAAGCCACTAGCGAATACAATTTATAAAATATGAAAGCAAACAAATGATTTGGAAAACAAATATCGAAAGATTATGAACGACCTTGCGACCATTGCTAGAAGTAGTAGGTTTTGATATGCAAGGCGTTCTAGCTATTTTTCTGATCTTTTCCGTTTACATCCTAGAGTTTGTAGGCACCAAATCCGCGCGCCTTGACCATCTTGTAAGGTCCTTCCCAACTAGGTGAAAGTTTCTCCGCTTCCTTATCGCGGGTATTGTCGAAGGTCTTACGTAGGATCCAGTCTCTTACTTGGAATTTTTGCATCCTCACTTTGCGATTATAACTCCTTGCTACTTCTTCCTAGTAGCACCATTTTTAGATTTGCACAGCTTCCCTCTTTTCGTCTAGGAGGTCCAGGTCCAGTTCAACAAGCTCGTCGTTCTCTGCATTCCTGAGGTACTCTGTGGGAATAGTTTTTACGCATATTTCCGCTGGTGCCACTACTTCCATACCGTAAACCAGGGAGAAGGATGTTTCTCTGGTGGCGTTCTTTGTCGTGGTCATGTACGACCATAACACTTTTAGTAATTCCTCAACATAACTTCCCTTGGCTTCTTCCACTTGACGCTTTAGGATGTTAATAATTTTTTGTTGGTGGATTTGGCTTGGCCATTGGAGTGTAGATGCCTTAGAGTTGCGAAGCAGAGCTTGATATCCCAGTTGGAGAAGAATTTATTTAATTCCTAGCTGGTGAACTAGGGATTATTGTCGGTGACAATCTCGTGGGCTTGTCGTGGATTAGGCAGAACCACGCCGCTTGTCTCTTTTTTCTTCTGCATTCATCACGTTCATCAGGCAAGACATCATTCTATAAGTTATCGATGATGGGGTCATCCAGCTTTGTTCCTCCTGGATCGTCAGCACTTTGAGTTTTGATGGACCCTCTTTGGTGGCGGGGCATTATATTACCAATAGCGGAATGCTGAGCTCTTTCGTCATCTCTAGGGCAGAGCCTAGATTAGCTAATGCATCAACATGGGTGTTTTGATCCTGAGGTATTTTCTTAAGGTCGCAATGTCAAAAGGATTAGGTTAGCTCTTTGACGATTCCGAGGTATCAGATCATGCTAGCATCCTTGGCCTGGTAGTCCCCCTGGGTCTGATTGATGATAAGCAATGAATCGATGAATATCTTTAGATTCTATACTCTAAGGTCTTTGTCCAAGTTCAAGCCATTGATTAGTGCTTCGTATTCTGCTTCATTATATGTGACTTTGAAAGCACATCAAATCGCTTTGGACACTACTTCATCATTGGGGGATATGGGGACTATCCTGAGCCCCTTACCTCTTACATTGCTCAAACCGTCAACATATAGCCTCCATTCTTTCTCTTCAACATTGCCTTCATGGTTACTTGATTTCTTCGCCTATTGACGATTCCATGGTAGGTTTAAACCCGAAAACGAAGTCAACGAGTACTTGCGACTTAATAGCGTTGGGAGGTCTAAAGATGATGTCGTATTCTGGTAGCTCTACAGCCCACTTGGCTAGTTTCCCTGACAGCTCGGGTCGGTGTTATACCCCTTTAATAGGTAGAGACGTGACCACTACCATTGGATGTGCTAGGAAGTACGGTCCAAACTTTCACGCGCTACAACCAACGCTAGAGCAAATTTCTCCAGCTAGTTGTACCTCGTCTCGGCGTATAGCAAGGATTTGCTGACGTAAAACACCGAATTCTGCTTGCTTCCTTCTTCTTCGACTAAAATTGTGTTGATGGCGTGTCTGGACGAGACTAAGTAAAGTAGTAGCACTTCTCCATCCAAGGATATCGATAAAAGCGGTAGCGCGGTGAGGTAATCCTTCAAATTTGCTAATGTTTCTTCGAACTTCTCATCTGATACAAAGTGCTTGGGCTTCGACTTCTTTAGCACTTCAAAGAAAGCGTGTGATTTGTCAGAAAGTCAGGAGGTGAATATACTAAGAGCTGCCATTCTCCATGTTAGCTTCACGATCTCTATGGGGTTTCTTGGAGAAGGTATAACATGGATTGCTCTTATCTGCTCGGGGTTGGCCTCTATTCCTTGATACGTCACAATATAACCAAGAAATTTTCCCGAGCTAACCCCGAATGAGCACTTACTGGGGTTAAGCTTCATATTGTACTTATGCGAGTTGAGAATGGTGCTGAAGATGGAAGATGTGATCCTTAACTTCAAGGGATTTAACCAGCATATCGTCAATGTAGACCTCCATGGTTCGTCCTATGTGTCTAGCAAACATCATGTTTACGAGGCATTGGTAGGTCGCCCCAACGTTCTTGAGCCCAATAGAAATTACTTTATTACAATAGATGCCCGTGAATGTCATGAAGGATGTCTTCTCCTGGTTCTCCGCATGCATCAAGATCTGGTTATAGCCACTGAATGCATCCATGAAGCTCATCAGTTAATGCTCCATTGCGGCGCCAACCAACGTGTCTGCATGCGCCTAAGGGAACAAGTCTTTAGGACATGCTTTGTCGTGAAGTCGGTGTAAACTCTCCACTTTCCATTCTTCTCACGTATCACCACCACATTAGCAAGCCAATCATGATATTTTACATCTCTTATAAATCTCATGTTGAATAGGTTTTGCCCCTCATTGTTGACGATTTCGTTACACTCTTGTGCGAACTTTCTTCTCTTCTGACTTACTGGGATGATGCAGATCTATTTTTAGTTTTTCATGATCATTTATGGATCAATCTGATGTGAGGTCAAGTTTTACCCCAATTAAAACGTAGTTGCAAGTGTACAATATCTGCAATAATACTTAGGGATTGAATCCACAGGGACTAGCAGTCACATTTAGGAGCTATATGATTTTGAACTAAGCTAAGAACTAGATACGCAAGGGTGTTGTCACTGTTATTATTTGGTTTTTATGGTTTTATGGATGCAAATGAACATACTATATATGCTAATGTACAGAGGATAGATCAATGAAAAGATATGCATAACACAACAAAAAGTTAAAGTGAACAAGCAGGAGTTACAAACGACTAGGGGCATAAGGTTTCGGTCTAGAACACAACAACTAAGGTAGATCCTTTCCACTTTCGAATTTCGGGATTCTATGCTTAGTATCAAAAGACCTAGACTTTCGTATGGCCTTAAAATAATAAACACGCATTAAAACGATCAAGACTGATTGTTCACGATTCTAAGTCGATCCACTTTCGTTGCCTACATAGAAAGGCTCATAAAATACTAGATCCAGCGGTAAGTCAAACTTTTGGAATGCAAACCAGTATAGATCTCCTCACAAACTAGCTTCGTATGTAAATAGCATTAACGAACAAGCAAAGATGACAACATTATGGATAAAACCTAATCGACTAGTAATCATATTCAAGTAAACTCATTGAATCTTTGTAATCTACAGTCTAACATACAAACTAGTAGATTAAAACATGTAAACACGAAATCAATCATGGCAGCAAGCATTCATATCAAATCAAAGGGAGAAGGATATATAAAATCGAATGATGGATGATATACAGACGTATTGAGATGAGATGGATCCTTAGGAGGCTACAAGGGGCACGACCCCAAAGAGTGCCCCCTGCCTCCTTAAGAACTTATTCAATCTAAAACCTAAATAACTCTCTTCAAAAAAAAGGTAAAAGCAACTACTTGTAGTACATTTCTTCATTAGGTCAAAAGTGTGAAACCGGGCCTTAAGGCCTTCTAAATGTTAGGCTTCGTGTAAAGAGGTCTTGAGTTGAACTCTTGGGCATGAAAAGGATTTGAATTAATCCATTTGAGTCTGGAGAATGCCTGGTTCGAAACCCAAATGGTCTTCCTTTTATTTTGGCCTTTCTACGCACCCTTCATCTGCGAAACAGTTGGACTAGTCTTCAGTAAAATTAGTGGAACTCTTTGTCCACTGCTGCGAGACCACCTTGATATAAAATATAAAATAATTCTATAGGTCCTGTCCAAATTTCATCAAAATCCATTGAGGTCAAGACCTTCATTTCGGATGATATTTTTGATGCTCGGAAACTATCTAGAAACTGACTTTGCTCCAATTAGCTCCACAAAGCTCCAAATATCATTGGTTGACCTGAATGACTTGAAATACTACAAATAGAGGAAAACTACTTCTAATCGTTGAGAATTAAATAAAAATACTAATAAAATATAGTAAAATCTAAAGGGAAAGTGGTAAAATAATGGTGTTATCAACTCCGCCTGACTTAGCTTCTAGCTCGTTCTCGAGCTGAGAAAACAAAGAACAGAGAAGAATTTTGAAAACCTAGAAACTTACTTGGACTTTATGAACTTATTAGTGACTTTAACTGTCTAAATCCAATAACACCAGAGTCAACATTAAATAAAACTCTCAGTAATAACTACAAGTTTAGCAACATCCCCAATTCAGCCACAATCAACATGAGTGACCGAGGATCTTCATCACCACTCCTAAAATCTAAAGCGTGCGATCTTTTTGAGGGAGTATCGATCAAAGAACACATAGACTTAATTCAATCAAGATCCTAACAGTTTACAACCCATAATCGGTTCATTTCCTCTTCCTCTTCATAATCAAGATCCTGATTATTTTATTTTTTCTTTCAGCCTCTGAGAATCGATTTCTCTTACTTTCATAAGGTATCATTTTACTTTTTTCTATCGATCTCTTTATTTATTATTTTTTCTTTTAAAGCACGTTTGAACGTATTGGCTCATTGATTACCTTACATCCAAACTCCATCAAATATAAGCATCTTTTGGAAGATTTTTATTAGAAAGAAAGAAGGGAACCGTAGACTATTATTTTTAAATATGAAGGGAAGTCTGATTCAATGCATACCAAGCCCCAAGAAAAAAAATTATTTTCATTAAGTGTTGAGTGGCTTAGGATTACCTGGATATCAAGTGATATGGTACCTTGGTTAGCTGACCCACATGAGCTTTCCCAAATGGCTAAACTGCAGTCAAGCACTAACACTACGGGCACTAGTCCTTAATCACTTGGTTAGTTCACAGTCAAACTCGTTTCCAAATTGTTTTGACTTAATAAAAATGTTTTTGGTTTGAAAAATTTTGAAAACGACTCTACAATTAAGAAAAATAATCAAAAACAAAGAAAAATAAGCATTAGTAACAATAAGAATCCCTCAAACGTAACTTACACCATCCCAGTGTAAAATCAAGTGAGAAAGGTACTGAGAACTAATATAAAAGAGAGGGAATATGAGAGTGAGACGACCATTTTTGATATTTTGGTTAACCGAAATGAAGAGCAATGGTCCGTTTTTTGCAATCTGGGAATACTGCTCCAATCAAACTGAAAAATTACTAAAAAATTGCAAATTTGGTTAGTAAAAACTAATTATAGAGGCTGAAGCTCATACCAATATTGTTGTGGCCGAGTTTCGTCTCTTCAGAATGCTCGGTTTGGCTCATTTTGATGAAAAACTGGGCTGGTGCGATTCTGACTATTCCAAGGCTTGTTTTTCTTAAGAGATGCCTTATTCATATTCTAGAAAGTATTAAATTGTCAATTTAATAGATTGGTTCGCTTGGCAGAGCTTGATTTGGTCTTGGCCGAGTTTTTCTTCGGTTTCTAGCCAATCCGGCGCTCCTAAGTGAAGTATGAGCGCTTTCAAATCTGCTTGGGCTGTTCTTCATAAAATTCCACTTTATTTGGGCATTTTCAGCAATAGGTCTTGGTTTAACTTCTGGATAAGAGTTTCAGAAAACCAAATTCATCAGTTTTGTGTCCTGCTGAGCCAAAAGTCGATGGATATCTCTGCTAGCCTTTTTGTCACGTTTTTCTGAAGGTATTTAATGATGTTCAACTTGCGTGGAAGTTTCTTTGGCTTAGTTTTCTCTTTAGATGCTTCGGTTGTGGTCTTTGTTCCTTTGATCACATTTTTGATCCTTTAAAATGTGGAAGAGTAATGGCTCTGCCTTGACTGGATCACCCATAGCTTCAAAATAATTTTTAATCTTAACACAATACATCTTGGCATGAATTAAAAGTGAAGTTCTTTCTTAGAGTTCCTTTGAAGTCCAAATTCTCGCAATTTTTGGTCCATACGCCTTTGTGTTTAAGGGTCTTTGAGGGGGGTTTTAATGCTTTAAAATGTTTCTTAGATCCTCTGTGAGGTGATGGAAAAAAACTTGGTTGATTCTGTGCTTGGCGGCAGTAAAATGGCTAAGAAGCAAGAAATTGCTCTGTTTTGGCTCCTTGTAGCTTCAAGCATGTATCCTTGTGTTCTTGAGATTCCAATCCTGAAAATCACCATAAAATGGTACATTTATGTTAAATTCACTTGGTTACCTTGAAAAATTTGAGCTTATGAATAATCCACCCAAGAAAATGTGAAAATTGGACGTTTGACATTGTTTTTCTCGACCAAAAGCATGTCTAGATGGGGAACGGGTTGGTCGGCACGTGGAAATGGATTTTCGGGATGGGTTAAGGCTCGGGAAGGGCTATGAACCGAGGGTGGAGGGCTGATGGTCGGAGTTGGACTCCTCAGGGCACACGGTCGGTCGTGGGAAGGAAACGCCTCAGGTGTTTGGGGCGTAATGCCCCTTGACACCGGTCGAGGGTTGGTTTTGGCCAGGCGGACGGTTCAAAGAGGTCTGTGGACCAGTGCTAGGACAAGGTGAGGCATGAGAAAGACTGGAGCTGGCACCGGTCGGACCTTGTTTTTTGGCATAAACCAGTCGTGAAGCTCTGTGGTCCAGTGGACAATCCGAATGGTCCGAACATGTTCGGATTCAATTTTTCTCCAATTTTCTTCATTCTAGAATGTTTTCCTACGAAAAAAGTATAAAAACATTTAAAAACATTTATTAAAAACTTATAACAACAAATGAAACAACTTTTTTCAAGATCAAAGTCTAAAAATCAAAATCAAATAAAACTTAAAGAAATAAAACGTATGGGTTGCCTCCCATAAAGTGCTTGTTTAAAGTCAATTAGCTCGACTCTTAGGAAATTTTAGACGTGAAGAAGCCTCAGTGGAGAGTTAAGTCTCCATCCTCATGTTGTAGATCCTTGAGATGAAACCTCCTCTCGTCCTTGTGCTTCTACTTCCAATGCAACTGTTCGAATCGGTTGAGGACACCTAACCTCCATTGCTAGATATCCATGAGGTGTTATCTTGTAGTAAAGGTCCTTATCAACATAAATGAGGTGCATTCTTCCATTTGGCCATTCCATGACAGCTCCTATGGTTGCAAGGAAGCTTCTACCAAGTATTAAACTTGTCGAATGCTTCCCCGCTACTTCAACAACCTGAAAGTCATTAGGCACAAGATCATTGTTAATTCTTATTAGGAACCACATATTGATCCTACGGGTCTCTTTATTGATCCATCGACGAAGATGATAAACATCTCCGAAGGCCCCGAAGTTTTTGAAACCAAGCCGCACAACAATATGTGTTGTCATGAAGTTCACTCCAGCTTCGGAGTCGCATAGAGTGTTATCAAAAACTTGTTTGTTGATGGAATATTTGATTAGGAAGAGTCCTGGGTCTTCCAGAATCTGGAGAGTGCTAAAGCGCATGTTAGGATCCCTGGCTTGATTGAGAAATCCTTCTATGCTTTCTAAGTCCTGAAGATTGTTTTCAAAGCATCTTCTAAGCTCCCTTTGAGTAGCCCATGCTCTTTTAAATGTAATAGTAGTTGGTAGCTTACGAGATATCTTGAGAAATTCTTTCCAATTGTCTCTTGGAATGAAGGCACTTGCTCCTCTTGATCCCTAGTAGAAATGGTCATTTTTGTGCTCAAACCTAGGCTTAATCTTCGGTTGAGTGGCTCAGATTCTTTTTGTCCTCTTAAAGGGCGTGCGTGATCCTACTCCTTGGAGCGAGATTTGATTGTCCAAAGGCTGGAAATAAAAAGCTTGGACCTCCCCCTTCAGGTCATTAGGCTTAGTGACAAAATTAGTGAAGTTTTCTTCATTCTCTACTAGTTTCTGCTCGGTCTCTTTGAGATGAGCTTAGGAGATCAATTTTTTTTTTCTATTCTTCACGAATTTATTAAAATATTGTAAATTTTTTTTTATCAAAATATTTAAACTGAAGTATTTATAAATATGTATCTTCTTTATTTTTTGAAAAACTTAAAAGAAAACCGAAATATTATATGATTCGATTTTGGGGGTTTTTTAACCCAAAAAAAGCCAAAATTATATAATGCAAAAAAGATTATGTTTAACTCAGTTCAAACTGTTTTTGAACAAAAAATAATAATGACTATAAGATTTGTTTTCTTAAAACCGAACACACTCGAAATGTGAGGAAAGATGATTTGTAAGTAAACATGTGATGTCTATTTTATACTATAATTCCATTGCTCATCTCTAGTTTCAGTACCGATGTGGGATTCAAAACAATACACCACTTTAAAAATATATGCTAATTTTATTTATTTTGAAAATGACAAAAATTAAACATTCTTTTATTTTTTAGATCGTATGTATCGGATCACTAATATCTTAACTATTTTGACATGAAGTTAATGTCATGATTAAATACAAAAAATTTATATTCTTTTCAATGGTTAATATCCCCTCGAAACGCTCTAAGTTTGGCACATCAAATTTTGCCTCCAATAATTTTGTCTAACACATACAAATAACAACATTTTTTATTTTTTATCGAAATATTTAAGACCGAAATCTATTTAAATTCAATTTTTTGAATTTTGTAAAATTTAAGTGAAACAATTGAGAACAGAAACAATAAGCGTTTCGATTTTGATTTAATTATAATATGGACAAATCAAAACCAATTAATACAAAATTCTTATTAGAAAATTTAAAATTTCGAGAAGAATATACAAAGTCTTATAGTTGTACACATTTATTATTTAGAAACCAATTGTTATACACTATAATCATGCGCTTGGCTTTGGTCAAAATCTAGTTCTTTTTTATAAGTTACACAAATCCAATCACTAGCATCTAAATTAACAATACAACTTGATGGAGAATATTGATATTGGTTAATGTATATATGATTTAGTCTCTAGAGTCTAGACCATAAAAGTTTAAACAAATTCTTCACGAATTTTTTAAAACATTTAAAAAGTTTTACCAAAATATCTACAATCGAAGTAATTATAAATATGTTTCTTTTTATTTTTCAAAAAATTTAAACGAAAACTAAAATATTAAATGATTCGATTTTGGGGTTTTTTTTACCAAAAAAGCCAAAATTATATAATGCAAAAAATATTATGTTTAAACTAAGTTCAAACTGTTTTTGAACCAAAAATAATAATGACTATTAGATTAAATTTCTTAAAACCAAACACATTCAAAATGTGAGGAAAGATGATTTGTAAGTGAACATGTGATACTTATTTTATACTATAATTTCGTTGCTCATCTCTACTTTCACTACTGATGTGAGAAAAAACAACACACAACTTTAAAAACATTATGCAAATCTTATTTATTCTTAAAAAAGAAAAAAATAAATATTATTCTATTGTTTAGATTATATCTATCGGATCATTAGTATCTTAACTATTTTGAATCTAAGTTAATGCCACATCAGATACAAAAATTTTAGAGTTTTTCAATAGTTAAGAACCTCTCAAAACTCTCTAAAGTTGACACATTAAGTTTTGACTCCAATAATTTTCTCTGACACATACAAATAACTAAAAAAAATTTAAATTTTTTTATCGAATTATTGAAAACCTAAATCTTTTTAAATTTTATTTTTTTATATTTTGCAAAATTTAACCGGAATATGTTGAAAACATAAACAATAAATGGTTCGTTTCGATTTAGTTATAATTTGGACAAATCAAAACCAAACAATATGAAATTCTTATAAAAGTTTTTAAATGTCAGGAAGAATAAAAAATTCTTATAGTTGTACACTTTTATTATTTAGAAACCAATTCTTATATACTATAATCCCGCGCTTGACGTGGATCAAAATCTAGTTCCTTTTTATAACTTACACAAATCCAAACATTAGCATCTAAATTAACAATACAACTTGAAGGAAAATATTGATATTGGTTAATATATATA
>OVAN01003682.1:0-28211 GCA_900406275.1 Anastatica hierochuntica
CAGATTCAGAATAAGATCTCTATTGCTCTATTTTCTTTCGATTCTCTTTTAGTTTTATCTCGTCATCTGTTTTCTTTGTACATTTGATCTATCGTTGTGTGGCTTAGCAGAGATCTGGGACCTCAAGGAAAGTTAGGGCTTCCTGGCTTTCCTCCCAATACGAAAATCGACAGTGCGAATTTCAGTTCCCACAGTTTGGCGCTAGAAAGAGGGTGCCTATTCGATCAGGGTACATATCAATCTAACTCGCAGCCGTAAAACGCTAGATCGAACATGACTACAGACGATCAGAACAATCAACCAGCTCGTGACGGCGACATTGCCAATAAAGACGCTGGAAACACTCCGGTGACAAACAATACCGCGGTCAACGCTGACGCAAACAACGCGGCGTTCGAGGAGATCAAAAAGATGTTCTCGACTCTCGAACAGAAGTCGGCTGAACAAGACAAACTGACTAGCTCTCTCGCTAAACAGGTTAGTATCCTAACTGTGACTAACTCCAGAACGCGCAGGAAAATCCATCGGGACAAAGTCCCGATGTAATCACCCCTGTTGCGCCTCAGAATAACGTGGAAGATCCCCCAAATCCCGGAAAGGAAACGAAGGATAACGAAGTCGAGCGAATTGACCTACACTTCAGCGATCAATCCAATTCCACGGATGAAGACGTTGACGTACACCCAAGAAGGGTTAAGGGTTGCGCAACACGAAAGGATTCTTAGCCAACCAAACCCATGACGGAAGGAGAGGAAAATATCTTCTGGGTAGAGCGAGAGAAACAAGCCGAGGAGCAGGCTAGAGCCATTCGCAGGACACGCCAACCATTTCGAAAAATGACATGCGACGATCTCGACGAGATTCACGATCTCCGCGACTACATCGCAAAAACAGCAGCAGAGGTCAAAGAAGTAAAGTCCCAGATCCATCACGCGAACAGTGCCGCGCCAGAGATTGACAAACTCCTTAAAGAGGCTCGTAAAACTCCATTCACTGCTCGCATTACAAACACCAGAGTCTCTAATCCCGGGAAAGTCAAAATCCCAATGTATGACGGAACTTCCGATCCGAAAGTTCACCTGCAGACTTTCCAGATTGCAATGGCAAGATCCAAGCTCAAGGAAGGCGAGAAAGATGTTGGCTTCTGCCACCTATTCGTTGAGCATCTTCAAGGAGCGACCCTCGAATGGTTCTCCTGTCTAAAGCGAAACTCCATCGGAAGTTTCCGTCAACTCTCCTCAGAATTTCTCAAACAATACTCCATGTTTATGGACATAGAAACTTTGGACATTGACCTATGGAGCCTGTCTCAAAGAGAAGACTAATCTCTCCGATATTTCATGAACAGGTTCAAGATAGTTATGTTGAGAGTCAGCGAGATTAGTGACAAGGTGGCGGTAAGCGCACTAAGAAAGACCCTCTCGTACAAGTCGAAGTTCAGGAAGTGGATATCTCTCGAAAAACCATGCACTATTTAGGATGCGCTTCATAAGACTTCAAATTTCATCATCTTCAAAGAAGAGATAAAAGTTCTATCACAAAAACACAAACCTGTGAAGGCATCCCCGAAAGACTTAGCCTTTGAATAGAAAGTGAAAAAGAAGATCCCTCGTAATGACAAGTATGTCCACCACGAGGGAGAAAACGCATGGGGGCTCACAACTACGCTGTCAATTCCCCATCAGGGAACAGCTGGACGTGGAAGACATTGTATGATGAAAACACTTTCTGCGAGTTTCACCAAACAAAGGGCCACTCCACCACGAACTGTGAAGTTCTCAGAGCAAGGTTAACAACAAAACTGCTCGCGAGGGAGATCTCGAACATAACCAACGTAAAAGACTTCATACGCGATACAAATCACCCACTCAGGACCGAGAAATCACCCACTGGAGACGCCATGTCTCAAGGAACCCAAGCGGATGGGAAACGCAGAAGGAGGCCTGACGACAAAGGAAACGACTACAATCGCCGCAGAGTGAATATGATCATCAGAGGGTCGCAATACTTTCCGACACTGTCTCATCGATAAAAGCATATCACCGAAAGGTTTAGTTAAGTGAAAATTGGCCTACGCCACTCGACACCACAAGCGACACCGCAAATAACGCCATCACTTTCGAAGAATACGAAACAGTCAGGATCGACAAACCCCATAACGATTCTCTCGTAATCGACCTCGTCATAGAAGATCTCGAAGTCGCCAGGGTCCTCATCGACAGAGGAAGTATCGTCGACATTATCTTCAACGATACCCTCAACAGGATGAACTTCGACTTATCCGAGGTCACACCCGCACCGAAACCACTCACAGGTTTCTTAGGAACAACTTCGATGACTCTCAGATCGATCAAATTTCTAGTGGTGGCCAAGGAGATAACGAAAGTTGTCAATTTTGCGGTCATCGACCACCCTGCCATCTATAACTTGATCATGGGAACGCCACGTATAAACTCCATGAAGGCAGTCCCATCGACCTACCAATTGGGCATTAAATTTCCAACCCCCAACGGAATCTCCACAATCTGGGGATGCCAAAAGTAGTCACGACTTTGCTTCCTAGCCGAGCATAAGCTAAGATAAGTCGCAATGATGCCCATGGCCGAACCCAAAACGAATGAAGACAAGTCGACTGCCAGCCAAAGACCCTTCGGAAAAAGATGTGACAGAATCATCGATTCAAGAAACGGCTCAATCCAGAGAAAACAAGCAAGCTTCTGAGCCCGACATTCTCGACAAAACAACAGCCTCAACACAGGAGGCAATTGTCGACCAAGCTATAGTCGTCAAGACTAAAACGCCCGACGCAACTCTGTCAAACGAGTAATCACTTACGACAATAAACTGAACTACGAGACGGCTTGATCCTTGAAAGTGGTACGTAGGCAGCTCTTCGCAAGAGGAGTTCAGCTGTCCCCCTCTCTAAAAAAGGGGAGAAGTGGGTGTACGTATACTCGTATACTGCCACATTTTGTACTCGACATTTTTCGATCCGATTTTGACAATACATTTTTGCTTTTTTTATTTTTCGTATAACACAATAACGGAAATCGAACGAGAAAAACAGAATTTCGACAAATTCTACCACAGAATGGAAAAACTTTCGAAAAAGAGAGACGTCGCGAATTTCCTTAAAGAAAAATCCAAACTCGATCTAAAAGTTCTAAAAACAGTCGAAAGACTACCAAACACCTACCGGGAAAAGAACAAGTACTTGTACCAATTTCGCACCCGTCGATTGGCCCCAACGGACGAACTAATCACTCACCTTAACCTGCTCTTCGCAAAAAACAGGTTCTCCTACATCCGACTAGGATAATAGCGTGCTATAAAAGAAATCTAAAATTTTGGTCAGCTCTTCCAGATGACTTAGAAATTGTCTTTGGAGAGATGCTCGGTTCCCAATTGATGCAAGTCATATAAGCCGAGAACTTATCGCACACTTCAATACCAAGACGGAACCAGGTCGAAATCGAAATGGGAAACGTAAGCTGGAGTTAGTCGCCGCACACCCTAAAACCGAGAGTAAACCTAGGTCTTTTCCTAAACCCAACACACTGGTCTCAAACATCTCAAAATGTAGTATCTAACCGATACGAGATCCCAAATTTTGTCTCTTCGTCTATATTCGCGTTTATAAAAATCCAAAATACTAAAGTCTATCCAAAACTCGCACCCAAAACAAACAACGAATGTAGCGATCCTTCAAGTAATGGATATGAGACGACAATTCATAACTTATCTCCACTTACGCAACAATACTCGTACGTTATCAAATCGAAAAACATCGTTCATTGACACTAAAACCACAAGATAAGGGGTTTCGAAGCAACACACTGCCAACCCCGATAGATATAAAGTGGCCAAAATACTACTAAAAACAGGGAACACGCTCCCTCAACGGACGAACTTTTCTCGTTCACGATTCATAATCGAAATAGCCAGAGATCGAAAAGTTGCATGCGCTAGCCGGTTCCGGGTTTTGATTGACCGCGTCCTTTTCGCCCTGAGCAGTTTCCCCAACTTCCTCCGAATCGGGAGAAACGAGAATCGGGGCCCAGTGACCTCGAACCCTCTCTTCAATAGATGGGATCAAAGACACAACTTCCTTGCACTTCTTCACGTGGCTGGACATTTTGTCCATCTCGAAATCGTAGGAGTAGTTGAGAAGCTGGGTGCGATACAATGCGCTCACCGAACCACGACATTCGCGGTATTCTCCAAAGGACTATTGAGTGCACTTGTACTGATCGAAGTCCGCCGCAAACTGAACTGAACGATCAGCTACAATCGAGGAGACCTCACGCTTTCCGCGCCTGTACGCATAATGATCCTACGACGCTAGACTCCGTGCCAATTCCTTTTCACAAAATGAAGCCGCTTCGACCTCCTTCTTCAGGCAGGCATTCTCTTCTTCAAGTCTCTCGGCCTTGGATCGAGCCATTTCCGCCTCCAAGTTGCTCGCCCTAAGGGTCTCGTCCATCACGTGGAGACCCTGCAAAAAAGGAATCCTTTAAAAATTTAGGTGTGATGTCACTTAATTGATTTGAATCATATCGCATGCACGAAAACAAACCCCCATGCACAAACGCGGGGCCTCCGCATACTGCCCAGACCTAACGAATCCCGCACCAGCCGTAGGTTGATTCATCGAGGCATCAAAAAAAGAAAGAAAGGCGTCAAAATCTGACCCTTCTCCGAAAAACGGCATCGAGGGTTGACTCGGACCGCCTTCATCTCCGCCGAGGAGATCGTGAAACCACGCCCCCTCAGACGGCCCTCTCCTATTCTCGGTAACGCTGCCCCCGTTAGTGGAAGCACGCTTGTTTCAGGGAGATATCTCCCTCTCTAAGTCGGGAGGCAACTCGTACGGAGTGAAGCAATTCATGGTTGGCTCTAACTCCTCTTCTGAGATCGCGTCGGACTGAGTCCGATTCTTGTGGTGCGTGACCACGTTGCAAACTCGCTGTGGGAAAAAGTAACCCTAGTAGAACGGACCGCCTCAGAGAAGGTCCCTAACAACGTAAGTATCTTCCGGATGCAGGGGAAGGGGATCCAAAACTACAAAACAAAAGAATTATTAGATATCAGTAGACGAAAAGAAAATGGTAGGAGTATCAAAATCGATACCCGCGTGACCCCATTTACACCTAAAAGAAGAAATGTATTCGCCCTCGACAAAGGCATTGTATAAACAAACAAAGAAGTATCGCTTGCTCCAATTGTGGAAATTGGACGTAAACGATTGGATCACCAACATGTGCCTCCTCGGCTTCAGGCAATATCGAAGCAGGAGATGCGCGGCCATCGGAGATAGAAAACCCAGTAGATAGTCGACGCTTAGGTCCAATCCTCGCTCGTAACCCAAAACCAAGAGTCCAATGAGGTGTTGGAGACCGATAAGCAAGATTTGACTGATCGATAAACCGTAGTGATCCAAATACTATACTATGATCCCCGGAATAGGAAACCATAGTCGAAAAAACAACAAATGCGCCTCGTAGCACGTAAAGAAACCATGAGGCAGAGAATCAACGTCCTCTCCGGCCCTCAGCAATCGGAACTCCACCTCCTCCGGAACTTGGAAAAAATCCCGAATGACGGCGTTGAATGATTCTCGACACTTGCTCGGCCTACTAGTGTGCCTTTTAAAGGTCGGTCTCGTCGGACACCATGAATCTAGTGGTGGAGCTTCGATACCACACGTAACCCGCCAATGTTCCCTCGCTTCCTTGGGGTCGACAGAGTGCGGCACAAATTCGATTTTCGGTATCACTTTCCCAAACTCGTAGACTTTCAGGGCCGAAAATCGACGGCAAAGCATTTGTAGAAACTAGATCATTCGAAGCCATAACAAAAGAGAGAGAGAGAGAGAGAGAGAGAGAGAGAGAGAGATGGAAATGATAAAGAGTTTGTTTTTATCTTAAGCAAATTTTTGTGAAAATGAGCAAGTGGAAGCTTTCGAAAGGTATTTCTCTTATTTATAGAAAGAGGAATTTACTATTCATCTTCAGACTTTTTAGCCATCGATTCCGCCTAACTTACCTAACAAGCTTTAAAAGTTCGCAAGAAAAGTCCAACGATTCTTGCAAACTGCGGGGCTAACTGTTGGGGTCAAAAATGGTCATGACGAAATCGATTCCTAAAAACGTAACAGAAACATCGTCTCTCTCTTTTGGAAATGAAAATCATGAGTGGATTATCGATTTCGAGGCTCTTTTAATCTAGTTAATCTCCTTCCACCATAAGCGGCCGCTTTACAAAGTTCAGTCACTCGCGGGCAACTAAATGCAAGAATAACAAAATTAACGTCCAAGACCTCTGAGAGATCTCAATAAACGAGTTTCAGAGTGATACAAAGTCACCGTAAACGACGGATAATCGCGTCACTTTGGAAATACGAGCAATACGAACAACGGTAAGTCTAGCTGCCCGTCGGCAACTAGACTATCGTAAGGTCTAGTCGCCCAATGGGCGACTAGACTCTCGCAAAGTCTGGTCGCCCGACGGGCGACTAGACTGATGGTCTAGTATTCCGTTAGGCGATAGACTCGTGCAAAGTCTAGTTGCCCAACATGCGACTAGATTCATGACACGTCTAGTCGCCCGGGCAAAGTCTAGTCGCTCACGGTTGACTAGACCACGTCTTCTCGATCATCTTCTTCCTCAAATCCTGGTTCAATTGTTTCTTGTTTCGTCTCGATCGGAGTTTCCGTTGGAGTTACGCGACAATAATCGTAAAGACTTGTACCTTTCGAAAAAACTTCGTATTGATTGTATAAAACGATAACGGTCAACCCAAACATCGACATTGTCTTAACTATATGGTCGGTCTTACCATTTCGCGAAACCGTCACCGCGTATTCATACGAAGAATGATTTCTCCGAAATAAATCGTATAAATTACTTGGTCACTAAACGGCCCAGGAAGGCCCAAAACACGACAAAAGTCCACTTACGATTTCAGAACGAGAACGGGCCCAACTGTGTCAACTATTTATCCGAATTCTGCGAAAGATAAAAGGAAAATGCGATAAAGTCAAAGTCTGAAGATAAATATGGAAAACTCGTAAAGATATGGAATATTCCCGAAAAATGGAATATTTCCGCAAAAGGATATGCTCAAATCTAGGGCGCAAAAAGAAACGAGATGAGCTTACAAAGCCATATAAAAGAGGGGCTAAGGAGAACGAGAAGGGGGAGAAAGAAAATTCTTTACAATTCATACTTATTGCTTTAGGTTTATTTTCGTTTTTTGCTAGCGAGCTGCGTCTCAATTAGGTTTACAAGTCTTACGCTGTTAGAACTAGGATACTCGCCGACTGCTCTTGCGGCCACGACTTATCACCTGTTGTAACGCTCAACGCAGATTCGGAATAAGATCTCTATTGCTCTATTTTCTTTCAATTCTCTTTTACTTTTATCTCGTCGTATGTTTTCTTCGTACTTTTGATCTTTCGTTGTTTGGCTTAGCAGAAATCCAGGACCTCAAGGAAAGTGAGGGTTTCCTGGCTTTTCTCCGGATACGAAAATCGACAGTGTGAATTTCGGTTCCCACAATAAGTAAAGAAATCAATTACAATGAGTTTGCTTCCAAAAATGTAAGTCGGATCCTTGAATTAGGATTCTTCCCTTTGTATTTATAGATTTCGAATAAGAGTATTTTCATATTCTTTTATGAATAACTTCTAGTTTCGAGTATATCTTTGCAATAATGAATATTTCCATAATTCAATAAGACAATTGTCTTCATTTCTAAGATTCAAATCATTATCAGGGAATATTCTCTTAGCCTTGGCTCGTAACCTTAGCGTGACTATATTTTCTTAGCTAAAGCCTTGGTTAACACGTTCTACTAAGGAGGTTACTTATGTGTCCCTGATCTAGCTAAGGATAGGTTCTAAGGAAATAAAATTACCCCCGACAGTTATCCTCCAGTCTTCATTTTCTACGTGTAGAATTTGAAGAGTAGATTCTTTCTTAGGATATTTTAGACTTAGCCTTCGTGTAGGATTGACCCCGTAGATGGAATAATTGTGGCTAGAGCCATGACTATTGTCAGCGTTGCATTTTCTTTTTGATATGGTTTCATCCTTGGTGAATCGCGTTAGCTTTATTAGACCGCATCTAATGATGAACTCTTGGGCTGGAACTCTATAGCGGCATCAAGGCCTACTTAATTTTTGCCCATTATTGGTAGGGTTAGATAGGCGGTAAAACGAAAGGTCTTCACTTTATGCCATCTCAGACTTTCTGTCAGTTCCCTCTGGCGTGAGATTAAGGCTCTCTTCCTTAAGAACCGCAATCTCTCTCGCTTCTTTGGTGAGTTTTTTGCCTTTTTTTTTGATGAATTGTATCCTTCTTTCTTCCATAGCACTAGTTTCGTTGGTGCGATTTGAGGGAATCGTCGTGGTTTTGTCTTAGAGTTTCCTTACGTGTGATCTTTTTGAAGATAATGATGCATTTCCGGATCGTTTCCCTTTTGATCTGCATATCTAAGACTTCCCATCATTCGTATCCTCTACCGCTTCTCCTCTGTTCTCAGGTAACTTCTCTTTAATCCCTTCTCTCCCTTGTTTGAGTATTCTTAGGATAACGATAGGGTTTTAAAGAAAGCGTAGCCTTTTTGTAATGTCTCCTAAGGCCACAACATATCTTGATTCCCCATCGGTCCTCTCGCAAGAGGATTTGGAAAGGACTTGAATACTCTTCGCTCTTCCCCAAGCCTGCCCCTTCGATGTCCTGGGGCTCACCAGAGGGCCTCCGTTTGTGGTTTTTAAGAGATCACCATTTATGAAGTCTTCTTAGAGGTTGGCTTTAGGAGGTCTTTGCCCTCACTAGTCGTCGAAGTAGCCAATAGACTAGAGATATGTCCCAACAAGTTTTCTTCTTCTGCCTTCCGTATCCTGATATCAATCAAGGCCTTAGTAGAGCTGAAGACTCTGACAGTGAGGGTCAACAAGGTCTCTACTCTTACTACTTCTTTTATAACAGTGAGCCCTAGAGATATCGCCTCCACCTCAGATACTCTAGGGAGGCCTTGGTGGATGACATGCCACATCAGGCACAAAGCGAAGGATGAGACTTTTTGGGACCGCTATCTCTTCCTTTGAGTGGGGGCAAATCTAGGGTTAAAGATGATATGAGCATATAAAGGTTCGTAGACTTTATTTTGTTAACAACTCCATGATCCTGCTAACACCTTACTTTGTGTTTGTTTTGTTATTGTGCAGGGGTGAAGATTTCAGCTCCTGAGGCCGGAAGACAAGGGGTAGAAGTGATTCCTCATGTGCCCAAGAGCTTTAGGATCGCAGACTTCCTGGTTAGCGAGTATAGCCTCAGATTGACTTCCATCTTTGGTGAGTTGCCTGCCTTGGTGGGTACTAGTCTGCTGAAAAGATTGTGCCTTTCTGATTTCTTCTTCTGTTTCAGGAGTAGACATGAGCAAACGATCTATAAACGTAGCTTCAACAACGCTTCAAAAGTACTTGGCAGCTAACGCCAAACTTACAGATGTGGGGTCAAACGTTACTGATGCTGCTACCAAGGCTGAGAGAGGACCCTGACTGTGTCTCCTGTAGCCAAGAAGCCTCACCCTACCAAAGATGCTCCCAAGACTCCAACCTCCACTGATGTTTCTGCCTCCCACCAAGACGCCTTGGCTGACCGCTTTTTGCTCAGAGACGTGGCTGATATATTGGCCAAACAAGCTTATTATGAGGAGTACCTCTTTTCTAGGGCCATCAGATTAAGTGAGCACTAGTTTTCCTTCAACATTTTGGGTGGCTCCTTACTTTTATCTTCTTCGCTGATTCTAAATGCTATCCACCTCAAGGATAGAAATATGGAAGCCCTGGAGAAGGAGACCGCTAAGGCCCCAAGGTCAGTGAGGATGCCCTGGTAGAGTTGTCAGCTAAGAAGAAAAGGGCTTATGCTTTATAGAAGGAGTATGAGGCCAAGGGTCAAGAGGTCAAGGAGCTGAGAGAGGAGCTAAGGACTGCCAAGGACGCGCTTGCCAAAGTTAAAAGGGAGAATACTCGTTTGAGGGTCTTGGTGGAGGCCAAGGCTAAAGAGGTTGACCAGGAAATAGCCAAGGTCGATGTCACTGAGGGCATTGCCGAGGTGAAGGTTAGGAGGGAAATGGCAAAGGATTTTCTGACTAGAGCGTACAAAGGTTAGCCTCTGGCTGCATTTGACTTTGAATTCCAGGAGGTGCTTTGCACAAAAGCACTGCTCAAGAATGAAACCCCTCTGTCAATGGAGATAATGCTGGTATCCATGGCCTCTGGTCATCCTAATTTCTCCACTCCTGAGGATACACCCGTCGCAAATTTCCGAGAAGAAGAGAAGAAGGTTCCCCCGGGGCATAAAATTTGTTGTTTTTTTTATTATGATAACGACGTTGACGCTCGCCAGTGTCTTCTCTATTGTAACGGCCCCATCTTGGGCTTCTGAACATAGGGTCTTCATGCCCCCAACTCTTCATTAGACTGCATTCAACACTCTTTGGCCCTCATGGCCAAAAACTTCTATTCTAGTGGGCCTCTAAGGCCTTTTTATTCCTCTTCTTGATTTTTTTCACTGCTTTTATACTTGTGAGCCTTCTTTTATGTGAACATCTTTCAAGTTATTGAGATGGCATAAACGCTTGTTAGGGAGTTTCTGTCGTAGTCCCACTACTTTGACGATGTCCAATAATAAACCCTAACTAGCGGTGTTTTACTGATAGAATTGGTTTGGGTTGCCTAGAAATCCATCTTCAAGATTTAGACTATGGAATCCAGGTTTACATCCACGACAATTGGTTCTTGTAATGTCAGAATCTTGGTAGATCAGCGTTTGGCTTGTCCTTGGTTTCATTTTTCTGAATATCTGGACTTGTGGCCTTTGTTCGACCTAGATTTTCCTTACCATTAGCCTTTTTTAAAGACTGGAAGCTTATATCCATGGGGCACATAACCCTAGCGGATCGTAGTAGATTTTTCATCTAAGCCTTCGGGCACCTTGGCCTTAGGGAATCTAAGGTTTGTCGTTGGCATATTATTCAAAGTCTCACCATGGGGCACGTAGCCTTGGTGAACCTCTTAGGCCTTAGGTTTGTGAATCCGTGAATTCTTTATCTTAACCTCGGGGCACCTTCACCTTAAGGACCCTAAGGTTCATCATTGGCAAAATATTCAAAGTCTCACCATGGGGCACATAGCCATGGTGAACCATGGTCTCTTAGGCGTTAGAGTTATGAGTCCTTGACTATATATCTAAGCCCTTGGGCACATGTCCCTAGAGAACCAATTGTTTATCATCAGGGGACTATTTGAAGTCTAATGTTGGGAGACCAAGTCTTAATACTTTTACACTTAGGAGTCACGAGCTCAAAAGTGCATAAACATCAGACCATAGACACGATAACGTTTAATCATGTATGGGTACAAAGATCTTTTGGACTCATAGTCCTTGGGCACGTGGCCGTAGTGGTCATGCATGATTACATAGACCATTTGGACTCTTAGTCCGGGGGCACGGGGCCTAGGTGGACACGTGCCTTTAGTGGGCACATGAGCGGTATCTGTGGTACTAGCCTTGGTAAGCCCATGGACTTGGTGGGCGCTAGGCCTGTGGGCACATGGCCTTTTTGGACTTGTAGTACCTTAGGCACGTAGCCTTAGTTTTGTGGCCAATCTTGTTACTGTACGGTTTAAAGATTTCTACGGGCTGCGTGCTAGAATGGACATGGGTGCACATGTTCTATAAGTTTTGCTAACTCGCATAGTTTGGATGCGTTGCATCAACCATGATTAGGAGTTTGTCCGCATCATCACATGGTCCTGTAGCCATATTTTTAAGAGCTCATCCGCATTACATGAACCATAATTAGGAGCTTGTCCGCATTATATGGATTTTTAGCCATGGGTAGGAGTTTGTCCGCATTACATGGACAAAATTAGGAGTTTGTTAGCATTATATACATTTTTAGGCATGGTTACGAGCTTTTCCGCATTACATGGACTATAGTTAGGAGTTTGTCCATATTATATAGATTTTTAATGAGCACATAGCCTTGGTGGGTTGAGGGCCATACCTTATTCCTCCCAAAAGATAATCATACGCATTCATGATGCTTATGGTTATAGTCTTACGGCTTGCCAGATTCTACCTGCTTATCTTTTTTAACCTAGGTTCGTGGTCAACCTGGTCCGTAACACTTTGGCTCTGTCTAGTCATTTTTAGAGGCGTTGATTCATACCCACGTTTTCTTTAAAAAGAATAGCTAGGCACTAACTTCCTCTTTCTCTGAAAATCAATTTTTATTCTACACTTTCTATTGCATATTAGGCAATCAAAATAGAAAATTCAAAAATCATGAATAAAATCAAAACCCCCTAATAAGTGTCCCATGTTCTGTCGGACGCCATTAACTAGGGGTCAAATTACCTTGTCCCACTTCTGACCCGGCGCTAGGTTTATTTTCTGCCCAGGGCCTTGTGTGAGAGACCTTAACTCATTTTCCTTAACAGTTTACGTTTTTAATCGATTTTAGACAAGTCTTTTTTTTTTAAAACTAAGCCATTCACCAATAAACATAACTTACTTAATACTTAGTATAAATAGTGAGGTTCCAGATTACAAAGTCAATTCGCTAATAAGCTATTATAATGTACATCTAAGCAAATACTCATACAAAAAGCTAAGTAATATCCACCATCCTTCGCTTACTGCCATAGTTCGCGTGCTGCTTAGAAAGTTGGGCCATCTTGGCCAAATTTAAAACCTCCATTCACATAGAATGCATCAACAAAGAATTACTGAGTGAGATTGGTAATCTCGTCCCACCAGCCATTCATAAATCAACCTGTTTATTAATAAATTTAGAACCGTTCAATTCATTCATGTCGAATCTACACTTAGTTCCAATTTTATTCATGTAAACTCGGCCATCAACCTTAGTGGTATATAATGAATTCGGTCAACAACTCTTGTTAATAGTAAACTCGCCCATCAGCCATAAGAACAATGAATACTCGGCCATCGACCATCAATCAAGCATTCACAGCCATTCGGTCTTCACTGAAATCTATGTAAGGCTACATTCACGAACTCACCTTAGCCTTAGAGTCAAATGATCGGTTCAGATGACCGCAAATAGTTTCGTCAATCGTTTATCTCTCTTTCGGCCAAATCCCTTTGAGTCGCCCTATGATCGCATTTTCTCTTTCTGAATTCTTCTTGTTTCGTGAGAATGAGAGAAAACCGTCACTTTCTTCCTTAAAGCACAAAACACACCATTTTGGCCTAAGTGTAACCATCCATAACTGCCCAAGCGCGTCCTTCATTGGGAGTAACCGTTCCCGCCTATTTTACTTAGGCAAAATATAATTTTCGCGTGAATCCATCTAAGTAACCATTCTCGCTAGTTTGTTGGGCGAAAACTCAATTAACAAGGCCAACTACATTGTCTGAACGACACAAGTCTTGTCTAAATCAGACTAGCCCTGTCTGGATCCAACAAGCATAATTGCTTGGTCTAGACTAACCAGCTTTTCTCGTCAAGACCATCCATGTATGGATCCCACCATCTTAGTCCAAGTGTCCAGCTCAGCTCAACAGTCCAGTTAAGTCAGCTCAACTCAACAGTCCAGTTCATTCAGCTCAGCTCAACTGTTCAACTCAAGTGGACTGATTCTCTTCCCTAGACATGCTTTGGATCGACCGGACAAGTCTATCCAGCCCAGTTCACGCATCATATCATATTCTCTTTACGCTTGGATAATCTTTATCGGTTCCACACTTGACCAAGCCATTCGATCATATCCATGATATTTGCTAACTCCACATTCAGATTCCCTCTTGACTGATTCAGTCCGATCATGACGATCCTTAATTCGATCTAATACTTCCCATTGATCTCCATCCGGACAAGTGACTCATTGTCCATCCATGATCGGGTGAGTAAAGCCATGGTTCATCCATGACCAAGTCTAGGGTCCTCCCAGTCCGTCTATACCCACTCCCTTATAATAGCATAACAACCCTTTTTTGATCTGCCACCAGAATATATTACCCCTGCTTGAGGAGTCACTAAACCATCCTTTGTCTAGTTTTCCCCATACTTATCCGAACTTCCTTATCATTCCCTTCTAGTTTATGCATCTTTCATGGCCTAAACCATATTCTTGTTTAGTTTTCCACACACGGGTGTTACAACTCTCCCCCCTTAGATTAGACTCGTCCTCGAGTCTTAGTCTTTTTTAAGCTTCCTTCTATTTCTCAAACCACGTAGAAAACTTAACTTTCATTCTCTCTTCTGGTTCCCAGATAACCTCTTCGACACCATCACAATCCCAAATTACTTGGATAATTTTGATCTTTCTTCTTCTTTCGACCTTGACCTTTCTGTTTAAAACCCGGATTGGTCTTCCTTCAACTATTATGTTTTCCTTTAAGTCTGGTGGTGGTTCGGAAACCACGTTGTGCTTTTCAGAGATGCATTTCCTTAGCATCAAAACATGAAACACATTGTGAAAAGCAACCAAGGACTGTGGAAATTCCAACTTGTAGGCCACTTTCCCAACCCTTTCTAGTATTTTAAACGGACCCATATATCTTAGACTCAACTTATCATACTATGCAGCCTGTTCCTTGCCCTTGTAAGTCACTATTTTTAGATAGACTAAGTCCCCAACAGAAAACTCCAACTCTTTCCTTCTCTTATCTGTATAACTTTTATGTCTACCTTGTGACTCTTTCATCTTAACTTTCAGGACTCTATTTCTTTCTGCTGTATTTTGAACAAAGTCCGTTCCATAGATACTACGTTCACCAACTTGACTCCAGCACAACGATGTTCTGCAAGGTCATCAATACAAGGCTCCATATGGCGACATTCCAATGCTCGCTTCATAATTGTTTTTGTAGGCGAATTCTGCCAAGTGAAGATACTCTTCCTACTTGACGCCCCACTCCATAACAAAAGCCCTTAGAAAATCCTCAAGTGTATGGATTATTATTATTTACGACTGTCCATCTGTCTGCGGATGGTAAGCTGTACTCATGTTCACTCTAGTCCCAAACTTGTTTTGGAGTGCCTTCTAGAACTGAGAGTAAAATTCAAATTCTTGTCAGACATAATACTTGTCGGTGCTCCATGCAACCTGACAATCTCTTGAACATACATTTTAGTCAACACCTCAGTATTATCCTTCTTATTCACTGCCAGAAAGTAAGCCGACTTGGTCAATATGTCAATTATTACCCAAATCACATCCTTCTTGTTGCACATCGACAAACTAGTCACAAAGTCCATTGCAATCTTGTCCCACTTCCACTCTGGAACCGGTAGACTCTGCAACAGACCACTCGAAACCTGATGTTCCGCCTTAACAACTGACAAGTAGGACACCCAACTACCCATGCAACCACATCTCTCTTCATTCTAACCAAGTGATAGTACCACTTTAGATCCTGATACATCTTCGTCAAACCTGGATGTATTTAGAACTTGGACTGATGCGCTTCCTTAAGTATCACTTCCCTAAGCTTTTTTAACATTCATAACACACACCCGCCCCTTAACCAGAATCGTCCCATTAGTCAAAGTTTGATACTCAGTCTGATCATTCTTTGTAGGCTTGATGAGATTCTCATCTTCTTTCTGAGCCAATCAAACCTTTCGTGAGCAGATCAGCAGCTCCCAAGCAAAAAGGCTCCATTATCTGACAATGCTCCTAACCACAATGTCCAAACCATTCTAACTAGTTCTTCCATGTCCTCTCAGAATGAACAGCCGCCCTATTCTGGCTTAAGGCATCAGCCAAAATGTTAGCTTTACCATGATGATAAGTTATATCCAGATCGTAGTCAGTGACCACTTTCGTCCATCTCTGTTGTCTAAGGTTCAGCTCTAGTTGAGTGAAGATGTACTTCAAACTCTTATGATCAGTGAAGACTTGAACCTTTCCACCGTAAAGATTAGAATGCCAAATTTTCAAGGCAAACACTACTGCCGCCATTTCCATATCATGAGTCAGATAGTTGCCTCCATGCTTTCTTAGCTATCTTGATGTACAAGAAATGATCTTTCCTTCCTGCATCGGCACATAACCTAATCCAGTTCGTGATGCATCTCTGTACACCACATAAGGTACCTCTCGTCTCGGCAACTCAAGGATCAGAGCGCTTGTAAGCATCTCCTTCAGCCTACATAAACACTTCTCACAGTTCTTTGACAATGTAAAGGGGACATCCTTCCCAGTTAATCGAGTCATTGGCTGAGCCATACTTACAAAACCCTTCACAAACCTTCTGTAGTATCTTGCCAATACAAGGAAACTCCTTATTTTTGAGGTTTTTCGTGGCCTTGGCCATTCTACATTTGCCTTAATCTTCTTAGGGTCCACATATACTCCCTTATCTGAGACAAAATGGCCTAGGAACCCAATTTACCTTTGGCGAAAACTGAACTTGCTCAGCTACGCAAACAGTTTGTGTTCCAGCAGTCTTCCATCACATTTCTCAAATGGTCCACATGCTCTTCCTGAGTCTTTGAGTAGACGAAGATGTCATCTATAAAGATGATCATTGATTCATCCTTACAATCTCTGAAGACATTGTTCATCGGCTTCATAAACACCGCTCAACATTTGTTAAACCGAAGGGTATCACCACAAACTCATAATGTCCATACCTTTTTCGAAAGGCCGTCTTTCGAACATTCGATTATGCTATTGGAATCTGATGATATCTAGAGGCCTAATCAATCTTTGAGAACCAAGTAGCACCTCTGAGTTGGTCAAAAAACTCATCAATCCGAGGTATAAGGTAATTGTTCTTTATTGTCACTCTTTTCAATCCTCGGTAATCAATGCATAGCCTGAAACTACCATCTTTCTTTTTCACAAACTGTACCGGTGCACCCCAAGGTGAACTGCTTGGCCTGATGAGCTCACTCAACTTCTTCTTCAGCTCAACCATCTCTGCTGAAGCCATTCAGTAAGGTGCCTTAAAGATTGGAGCTGTTGTAGGTTCCAGCTCAATAGTGAAGGGGCCCGACCTTCTTGGTGGTAATCCAGTCAGTGCCTGGAACACATCTTCAAAGTCCTTTTCCTCATGAATATCCTTAAACTCAGTATCCATATCCACTTTTGCAGCAATGATTATGGCTAAGTAAGCTTCACAACCTTTCTCATTCATCCTTTCAGCTTGCATCGATGAGATCACTAAGCTTCCAGATGTCAGCCTTATTCCTTGATAACTCAGGATTCATTCGGCAGTCTCAAACCGAACACGTCCTCGGTAATAGTCCTGATGTGCATTGTACCTTCCTAGCTAGTCCATTCCAAGGATCACATCATCGTTTGCCACTAGGTAATCACAAGGTCTATCGGCATGTTCCTTCCACTGATCAGAACCGAGACATCTCAGATAACTCCTTTAGTATGCATGGTCTGACCACTAGCTATCTTAACCAATTTGAAATGCTTCTCAGGTTCCTTCTAGAAACTGCCTGCCTTAGCCATCTCTGGGCTTACAAAACATTGAGTAGTCGTGATGTTAAACATGATATGGATTGCAAATCCACCCATGAACAAGGTCCCTACATATCCACGTAGAATGCTAAGAACCCACCCCACTCAAAGCAACATTTCACATACAAATTTGAAAGAGTAAGGTTGCAGAACTAACTAGTGATCAGACGTGAAGTGCTTGGGTCATTAGTTCCTTGTCTCATCGCATACACCCTTGGCATGATTGCATGTCTCTTTGGAGGTAGTGGCAGTACATCATTTGCATGTTCCCTGACTGTCCAACCTTAGGACACTGTGATTTGAAGTGACCAACTTCCCACAGTTATAACGTGTCTTAGTTGCTACACTCCTTCCCTGATCTTTAACGCTCTGATCCGGTTTTGGGCATTCTCGGATCTTATGTTCCATGCTTCCACAGCAGTGGCAAGCTTCAATTCTAGCTCGACACACTCATGTATGCATCTTTCCACAGGTTGGACATGATCTTCATCGTCCACTTTGCTTTCCAGAACTAGTTGTCTACTGAAACTTTCTCTTATTTCCATCAACATTTCCACCATGATTCCTCCTATACTCCCACAGAGTTCAGAAACTGAAGCATAGTTTCGAACAAAACAGCGGTTGCAAAGATCAATTCTTAACCCGCACATAAACCTTATAACTTGAACTTTCTCATCTTGAAGTTATTTTCCACCATAGATCTTGAGACTATTCAACTTAGTCTCATATTCCATCACAGTTATACCATCTTGTTCCAAGTCAAGGAATGCCATTTCCAGCTTATCAAAGGATTCTGGTGGAAAATACTTAGATCGGAAGAGTTCATTGAATGTCTCTCAAGTATAATTTTGATTTTCCCTCTTACCTGACACACCTTTTCACCATGTGTGAGCATCACCTTCCAGATAATGGACTGTTATGTCCTTCTTATAGTCCTCTGAGCAACGAGTGGACTTGAAAATTTTTTTCTAGCCTATTAGCCCACTCGTCTGCCTCAACCATATTCACACCACCAGCGAAGAACTTTGTTCCCAGTCTTTGCATATGTTCCATCACCTTCAGGTAGGATGGAACCGTCGGCTCTGGAGCATCCTCTACATACACCACCACTGTGTCATTGGCAAAAAGCGATGCAGCAGGTGGCAGTGCCATAGGTTTTGGTTCAATAGTCGACAACCTTTCCAGCACTTGTGCAAGCATCATCATCACAACTTGCAATCCCATTGGGTTAGTATTAGCCACATCTCCCACTACAATCCTCACGTTTCCCGTAGCAGCAGCTGTAAAACATCAAATTGAGCTTGATTCATCGCTGCATCAATTGCAATTCCAGTCCCAGCTCCAGTACCAGTACCATCCAAAGTCTGCTCAACATGAGTCTCAATCTGATCACCCAATGTTCTAGTTGGGTCAACTCTGAAATTCCCTTCACTTTCAAGCACAACATGTTGATTTCTTTTACCACTCTTAGTCATCTTCACGGTTAAAACATGTTAACTAAGTTACTCTTCACACTAACTTAGTCCCATACAGAATGTAGTCTTACCGCGAAACCTTGGCTTGGAAGGATTTATGTCCCATTAACCAAATATGCTAAAGAGTTTGTTCTAGAATCGACCATGCTCTGATACAAAATTGTGAGACCTTAAATCATTTTCGTTAACTATTTGCATTTTTAATTTATTTTAGGCAAGTCTTGATTTTTAAGCTTAAAAATTCATCAAAAAACATAACATAACATAATACTTAGCATAAATAGTGAGGTTCCATATAACAAAGTTAGTTCGCTAATAAGCTATTATAATGTACATCTGACCAACTACCCATAGAAAATAATAAGTAATATCCATCCATTATTCGCTTCCAAACTTAGTCCGTGTGCTTCTTAGATAGTTAGGCCATCTTGACAAGAATCAGAACCTACATTCACACATAATGAATCAGCAAAGAATTGTTGAGTGAGATTTGTCATTCTGTCCCACCAGCCATGCATAAATCAACAAGTTTATTAATCAATTCATAACAACTCAATTAAGTCAAGTAAAATATACACTTAGTTCCTATTTTATTCTTGTAAATTTGGCCATCAGCCTTAGCAGTATGTAATGAATTCGACCAACGACTCTTATCAACAGTAAACTCGACCATCGACCATAAGAACAATGAATATTCGGCCATCGACCATCAATCAAGCATTCACAACCATTCTGCCTTCACATAAATCTATGTAAGGCTATAGTCACGAACTCACCTTAGCCTTAAATTGAAATGATCAGTTCAGATGGTCGTAAACAGTTTCGTCAGTCGTTTCTCTCTCTCTCTCTCTCTCTCTCTCTCTCTCACTCACTCTCTCTCTCTCGGCCAAATCTCTCTAAATCGCCCTCTGATCACAATTTCTATTCTTTAGTTCTTTATATTTCGTGAGAATCAAAGAAAAACCATCACTTTCTTCCTTAAAACACAAAACACACCGTTTTGGCTAAGTGTAATCGTCCATAACTTCCCAATCGCGTCCTTCCTTGGGAATAATCGTTCTTGCCTATTTTACTTAGGAAAAATATCATTTTCGCATGAATCCATCTAAGTAACCATTCCCGCCATTTCCTTGGGCGAAAACTCAAAGAAGAAGGTCAACTACCCTGTTTGAACGAGACAAGTCTTGTTCGAATCCGACCAGTCCTGTCTAGATCCGACAAGCATAAAAACTTGGTCTGAACTGACCAGCTTAGCTTGTCCAGACCATCCTTATCTAGATCCGAACAGTTCAGTCCAAGTGTACAGCTTAGCTCTACAATCTAGTTCAGTCATCTCAGCTCAACTACTCAGCTCAAGTAGACTAATTCTCTTCATTTTGCACGCTTTGGCTCGACCGAACTAGTCTATGCAGCTCAGTTCACATATCATATTAATATCGCTTTATGCTTGGATCATCTTGATCGTTTCTACACTTGACCAAGCCATTCAATCATATATATGATCTTGGCTAAGTCTACTTTCGGATTCCCCCTGATTCATTCAGTCCGAACATGACGATCCTTAACTCAATCCAATCCTCCCCATTGATCTCCATTCGGAAAAGTGGCTCATGGTCAATCCATGATCGGGTGAGTAAACCAAGCCATGGTTCATCCACGACCAAGTCTAGGGTCTAACCAGTCTGACTATATCCACCCCCTTATAATAACATAACAATCATTTTTAATCTACAACCAGGATACATTACCCCTGCTTGAGGAGTCATTGAACCATCCTTGGTCCAATGTTCCCCATACTTAGCCGAATTGCCTTATCATTCCCTTCCAGTTTATGCATCTTTCATGGCCTTAAGCATATTCTTATTCACTTTTCTGAACACGGATGTTACACCTTGCCTTCCAAACTCGTGGTCAACATTGGCGTCCGAGGATTGTTTTCCTGCCTTCATGGCTTGGAAGAAACATCCATGGCCATGACTTGTGGTCGGGGGCTGCAGAGCGATGGCTTTCAGGGTCGTGTGATAGCATGAGCGAGCACGTTCTTGATCTCCCTTGATCTCTTTCACTTCCCAAGGCATTGGGAATTTCAATGTTTGATGCAAAGTTGACGGAGCAACTCCCATGTCATGTATCCATGCCCTTCCCATGAAGAAATTGTATGCCAAAGGGCAATCTATAATGAGAAATATAATTCTTTGATTGACGCCACCTGCGTAGACTAGCAAGGTGACTTCACCAATGGTTTGCTTCACTTTGGCACTAAATGCAATCAAAGAAGTGCACTTTCTGGTGATTTCTCCCTCATTCAGCCCTAAATCTTCGAAGGCACTGGCAAATATTAAGTTAGTTGAGCTACCGTTGTTGACAAGTATGCGCTTCATAAGGTAGTTAACAACTTTTAAGGATATCACCATGGCATCATGGTTCGGTGTCATCACTTCTTCTTCGGCATTGGTAGCAAAACTTATGAAGTCATGGGGTGCTTCGCTTGGGAGCATAATCAATCACTCCGCTTACTTCTAACCCACCAGTGATGAATTTGATAATGTGATCTTGCCTTGCCAAATCAGGCCTTAGTCCCGTTGAGGCATCATTTTTAGTCTGCTCGTAGATGATGGTCTTAGCCTTGTTCGAGAGGAATTTCCAGAGATATCCCTTCCTTAGTTGTTCATTTACTTTGAACCTTAGCTGGATGCAGTCCTCTGTCACGTGACCATTGGCGCTATGGAAATCCCACCACTTGGATGTGTCTCTTTTGTGATGTGGGGTCCTCATCTTCACCGGCCACCTAACCTTTATGGATAGATGTCCCACTATTTTAGCAGGGGATATCACTATATTGAACATGTCTGGCCATGTCATAGGCACATACTTTTCATGCTATACTTTTGTTATGGGCTTTGGCCACACCTTGGTGTTGCCCTTGGTTAAGTTATTGACTGCTGATCAAAGGTCAGATCTATCATCCTTAGGGGCCCTCCCATGACTGGGGGCCTTAGAGCCAAGTTTCTGAGCCAACTTGGCTTATGCACCTAGTCTTTATCCATGGTGTGATAGAGGTACTTTGTGAACTCTTTGTAGATATTACCATCATTCAATAGTCCTTGTCTGAATGTAGAGATATTTGTGGAAACGACGCAGTTTAGGACTGACACCTACTTCTTGTTGAAGCGACTGACACCTTCGCCTTCGCGTTGCTTAACGCAGTAAAGGTCATCAAAGGTGCACCTTAGGGTGCAACTGTTAGTGAATTGCTCAACAAAACGATCTGTTAATGTTGGAAAGGAGTCAATGGAGCCATTAACTAAGTTGGAATACCATAGTAACGCTGACACTGTAAGGCTTGCTCCAAACCCTTTGCACATGCACACTTTTATGTGTTCATGGCTGACAGATGTAGTGAACATTCTTTGGCGGTACAGGGAGATATGTGTGTCAGTGTTCGAGGTACCATCGTATAGTGGTATGGACGGCCAAGCGAACTTCCTTAGAATTTCATGAAGGGCTATGGCATCGGTAAAAGGACCGTCCATGTAGGAGTTGGGAGTGCTCTTGATTATTGGTGGAGCTACTCTTTGCATGCGCTTGATCATGTTCTCCATGGCTTCCAGCCTTCCTGTTAACAAGGCTTCTAGTCCGATGACCTCATTAGCATTTTCTTCATGAGGTTTTCTAGGGCCATTAGGGTGGTAAGAAGCAGGGTACGGGTAATCCCTAAGCTTGGAGTCTTATGAGCTCGTGTCTCCTTAGTGATCTTCATTGGTGTTTCATTCAGCGGCTGCATCGATGTGACTCTCTTCTTGAATTTAACTCGTCTTTCGACGTCATAATCGGTGTTTGATGTCTGAGCATCTCTCTCTGCCGCCAAGGCCTTGAAAATCACATTCTCATCTTCTAAATCCTTCAATATAACCTCATTTTGTCTCAGCTTTGCTGCAACTGCTTCGTACTCCTGAAGCGTCACCCCAAGGGTAGCGTCCTCTGTCATCTCGGGTGCAACTTCTTTGCATTGATTTGAGAATGTGTCATTTGATGGGGATTCATGGTTCGTGCTCTTCTCTGGTTTGGAAGAACTGCTTGATTTACTCATGTTTTTTTTAGTTATTGTTGAAATTTGTCCCCTTCTTCTAACGCCAAACTGCTTAGGGGTTTTTTTTTGAGCGATTCTTTAAAGGGAGAGAACAAGAACCAAAGTATGTACGAGATCCTTTATTAATATGTAAAGAAACCGATTACAATGAGTGTGTTTCCAGTAATGAAAGTCGGATCCCGAAAATAGGGTTCTTCCCTTCGTATTTATAGTCTTCGAATATGAGTATTTCCATATTCTTTTATGGATAACTTCTAGTTTCGAGTGTATCTTTACGATAAGTAATATTATCATAATTCAATAAGATAATTGTCTTTATCTCTAATATTCAAATAATTATCAGGGAATATTCGCTCAGCTTTGGCTCATAGCCTTAGCGTGGCTATTTGTTCTTGGCTAAAGCATTGGTTAACAAGTTTAACCATGTGTCTCCGATCTAGTTAAGGCTAGGCTGTAAGGGAATAAAATTACCACCAACACATACTGTATATAAGTCAGATTTTTAATTACTAAGAAGAATCATAGTATATGCCAGTCTTATATTTCAAAAGCAAAAATTTTGATATATTTCAAATTTTAGAAATTAGAAACGTAAATATCAGAATTAAATTAAGAGTTGACAAATTTTAAAAAGAGTTAAAAATAATGGAATTGAAATTTAGAATTCGAAAATAAGAAATGACGTGACATGTGACACATTGACATACTCGGAGAATATTTGCAAGCACTAATTTAGCTGAAACTCTGAATATGAAAAGGACAATTTTGCGAAAAGGGTAATATTGTGAAATAACAGGAAACAAACAACATAACATTAAGGGAAGAGTGGCTGAGACTTCTCCAATTTAAACATCCTTTTAAGACTCTCCTTCTCTCGTAGAGTCTTTGCTTCTTTTCATAATTTCATTTCCCCCCGTTTAGGAGTGATTACGTTTAACCGGCTTTTAGCTATGGTATCAACCCTGTGAATTGTGACTTACTTCATTTTCATTTTTTGTCAATCATGTTCCTCGTCAATCTTATTTCCACTTCCGGATTCGTCTTACCAAAACTCTTTTATTTAGCAAGATGATTTTCTTAAATTAGTCACTGAATTATGTCTCTTTAAGTGTTCTTTCCAAAAATTATCTTGCGACCTGATACCTAGCTTGCTCCGCCACCACCGCTCACATCGTCACTGCTGGAAAAAGCCTTTGTCAAAGATGTCTGAGAACCTCCACGTTGCGCTTAGATCGATAAGCTTGACTGATGACAAACCCATCAACTTACCAGACAATCCATGTTTTAAGCTATTCAATGATAACTTTGTTAGTCTCCTTGGATGACTTCTCAACCCAGATGCTCAGTGAATGACAAGGATGATTGAGGTTATGCCACAATTAATATCAGCGAAGACTGAAAATTTGCCAGAGGGTGGTTCTGTGATCATTATCTATGAGTACAAACATATTTGTAAGCATTGTTTTTACTCCAATAGATTCACTCACCGCAACACTCGTTGCCCTCTTCTAAAACAACAAGCCTGGAAAGGAGATGCTTCGAGTTCTCAGGCCATGATCCAAGAAGTCTCTCGTGATGGTCTTTCGATAGTAAAAAACTTAGCAGATTTGGACCCTTCCCCAAGATTATCTCCCCTATTTTTGTCACTATCGAAAGAAGATCAATGAGTGCCCCTTCTATATGTCTCTCATTATGATCCTACCGATAGAATGTGAGAATTTAATGAGAATCAATCCATTGTGCAACAGGTGGAGTCTCAAAATCACCGGTGACCAAAGATTACCTTAAGTGCAAGCAAACAAGTGGGTAAGGTCTTTAGATTTGAAGTTCAGATTAAGAAGCTACAGAGGACCAATATTGTCAATGGCCACCCGAGTGGTTCAGATCCAGCTATAAACTTTTGAGTAGTGAGGAGGATGAAGTCTCTTCTCCCTTTGATGGTAATGAGACTTTATACTTTCAGGCTGGAGTAATTTAATGTCTTAACAAAGAAAGGATAAATTGAAGAAGGCAACAAGAAATAGGCCACCATCTTGGAAGAGGAAGACAATACCAGAGCTGCTACCAAGCCGCTAACAGTGGACAATGTACATGATATCTCTAACTCTGCTTCGATATTGAATCCTCAAGACAGTCTTAACAAAATGAAGGCAACATTGGTGGTTGATCCTTCTTTCAGTAAATCACCAAAATTCTAAAACAAGATGGTGGCTTCCTGTTTGAAGTCGCTGCAATCCCAAAGAGTATTTAGAGCTGCAACTGTCAAGGTGCCGGTGGTATAGAGACAGTTCAACGTTTACGGAAAATGCGTAAAACCGTCTTTCCAGATTTTCTTGTTTTAATGTAAACAAAACAAACATATTCTTATGTATTGGGTCTTAAAAGTAGTCTTGGTTTTGATAATCTAATTCACTATATAGCCTATCAGATTGAGAGGTAGTCTAGCAGTGATGTGGCAAAACAGTTATGTGGTTGATATCTTGTACTCTGAAAAGAGACTAATCGATTTGAAAGTCTCTTTGGGGAGTTTATCTTTTTACATTGCATGTGTTTATGGCGATCCAATAAGAACATTAAGAAAGATAGTATGGGATCACTTGTCTAACATTAGTTTGTTAAGAGATAAGGCATGAATTTTATTTAGGGACTTTAATGAGTTAATGAACAATGAGGAGAAATGTGGAGGAGCTATAAGACCCGAACATACATTCTGGGACTTTAGAAATATGGCCTTCAATTGTAAAATAAAGGAAATTCAGAGCACATGTAACACATGCTCATGGGTTGGAGTGAGAATGATGAGTGGATCGGTTTCGTTTAGATAGAAGTTTCGGTAACGACCAATGATTTTAGTTATTCTCTTGCTTTAACACTACATATTTTGATATGTGGGGCTTCCATCACATGCCCATATTGGTTAACTTCTCTTTGGAAGCTGGTGACTCACGACGAGGGAGGTATTACTTTGATAAAATAATCATATCGACACAAGGTATTGATGATGTTATACATAAAAGCTAGTGTGGTGGAAATCTATCTTTGCATAGACTCTTAATGTCACGCATAGAGCAGTGTAGAAAGAAAATTGCAAGATGGAAACGATCTTCTACTTCCAACTCGGTTAATAGAATTCATAAGCTTCATGGTCTCTTGAAAACTGAAATTTCAAAACAATCTCCAAACTTGAACTTAAAAGGGGATAAAAAGAAATCCGTAGCAATTGCATACTAAGATGAAGTGGTGTTTTGGAAGCAAAAGTCTCGGGAACAATGGTTGAAAGCTGAAGATAAGAACACAAGATATTTCCACAAAAATAGTATTGATGTTGAAAAATACTCAGGGGGTTGACTACTTTAGTGAACGCTTAAAAGGCAACATTGGGGTGGATTACTTCGGAGAATTCTTCACAAGCTCTAACCCGACAGACTTTGAACAATTTTTTCTAGGCTTTCTATAAGGTATCCTCAGAGATGAATTCTTTCTTGATAGCGCATGTACTTAATGGTGAAATTAGGCGAGCAACATTTGGAATCAAAGGGGGAAGTTCAGCTGGGCCTGATGGATCCACAGGTGTCTTCTATAAACGTTTATGGCATATTATGGGCCCATCAATCATTGTAGAGATCAAAAGGTTCTTTCACTCAGCCATCATGTCTCTGGAATGGAACCACACACAGCTTTGCCTCCTCCCCAGATATGGAATCCTTTACTAATGTCAGATATGCGACCAATAAGTCTTGCTCGGTTCTTTACAAAATCATTTCGAGGATTCTCTGTGGTTGACTTAAAGCTATCCTTCCTGATGCAGTCTCTTAAACACGAAGTGCATTTGTGGCTGGGAATCTTATCTATGAAAATATCCTCATCGCCCACGAGATGGTACACGTGTTACGCACCAATGAGAATGTCTCCAAGCTTTTGTAAATGATCTTAATACCTCTCTATGGGCTAGTCCTTTGAGCGGTATTAGACTTAGAGTTAATGGTCCGTCGTTGCATCATTGGCTATTCGCCGATGATAGTTTACTCACGTGTTCTATGTCTGAAATGGAAAGTGAGGAAGTTGTTTCATGTCTAAAATTATATGGAGAAGCATATGGAAATGTAACAAATTTAAATAAATCCTCTGTGATTTTTGGGTCTAAAATTACACAGGCAACAAAGAGTTAAAGGCATCTTAAGCATCGAGAAAGAAGGAGGAGAAGGTTCATATATTGGCCTTCTTGAATGCTTCAGTGGATCCAAGCGAAAGCTTTTTAACTTTATCAAGGAAAAATTTCAATCTCAGGTTAATAGATGGTACATGAAATTTTTATCTTATGGTGGAAAGAAGTTCTCTTGAAACCGATTGCTCTTGCACTCACAGTTTACGCTATGTCTTATTTTAAATTATCGCAAGATTTGTGTAAAAAACTAACGAGTGCAATGTGAGAGATACGGTGGAGCAATCGGAAAATAAAAAGAAGCTCTCGTGGACCGCTTGGAAGGAGTTATGCAAATCAAAAGGCGAAGAGGCTTAGATTTTCACGATATTGGTGGTTTTAGATAATCCTAGTTTGGCAAAAAAAGCATAACGTATTTGGTCGCAACCATCTTCACTTTTAGGTCAGGTATACAAGCACATGTACTTCCAAAATAGCTCTATTTTAGATTATGGTGAAAGGCGAAGAATTTCTTATGCTTGTCAGAGCATACTACATGGCTATGACTTGCTCAAGATAGGCCTTTGTAAGATAGTTGGAAATGGAAAAGATACAATGTTCTGGCTCGATAATTGGATGATGGATTCTCATTCACGATCTCCTACATGTATAGTTGATGATGCGAACCTAGAGCTAAGGGTTTTAGATTTGATAGATGAGCAAAATGGGAAGTGGAATGAGTTACTGGTGCAACAAACTTCCACAATTTTGATGCAAATTCGATTCTTCGGATGAAAACCTCTCAAGGTCTAACCGATTCCTATGTTTGGGCGTATACTAAAGTTAGTGCATATGAAAGATTCAGAAGCCTTTTCTATTATTTCTCTCTTCAACTTTACAAAGAGGCTAAAACTTCATATTTATACAAAACGCTAAAAACTCCTGAAACCTAAAACCCTAGATAATTAATGTTAATTTACGAA